>KZ807017.1:0-12764 GCA_000696205.2 Oncopeltus fasciatus
CTATACAAAAAAAAAAATTTCTGTATTTTACACTAGGCTGGTAGAAAAACAGTGTCACAAGAATGAATGGTAATTCCTAATTATTTTTCTATAATTCAACTGTTTCTGCAAATCTGGCAATGACCAAATAAAGCGTAGATAGAAAGAGTATTTCTTACTCATATCAACAGATTTCTTACTCATAGAACAGATAACATAGATAAGATAGCAGAACTAACATTTGTCAGTAGGACAAGTAGGAGCAAGTATTAACATTGGCAAACTCTCAACTAATGGTAAATAAAAGTTGTTTAACTAAATAGTAGATAGAGAAGAGGAAATATATAAAATAATTAATGCAAGGGAATAGAATAAAAGATCTATCTGTCCCAGCCAGGACAAAAAGATTTTTTTTCTATTCCCTCGCATTAGTTGTTTAAAATTTACGTGGGATAATAAACCAGAACTAAATTAATATTTATAAATGAAAATAAAAAGTAAATAACGAGAGTCAATAAATAGCTAGACAATGTCAGCTCCTTCGAGCATAAGACGATGTATTGGTCTTTCTCATGGAATAGGCTCTCGCTAGTGTGTCGGGAATTTAATAAGTTATCTAGCTCATCCTGGTGGTGCAAGTGGTAGCATTCGTGCCCGGATAGCAGGAGATCCAGGTTCGTGTCCTGGCTGGGACAGATAATTTTTTATTCTATTCCCTCGAATTAATTGTTTAAAATTTACATGGGATAATAAACCAGAACTAAATTAATATTTATAAATGAAAATAAAAAGTAATTGGATAAATTAATATTTATAATTTGAAATAATGAAAATTTATTAGTTACATAGCCAGTACTTGATAGGCTATACATACAGTTACTTCACTATTTGTATGAAAGCTCCTTGTTAATGTGTTTATTAATAGTCATATTTATTAACTCTTAATGTATTTAACAAAAATATTACTAACCAAAAGGATTAAATAAAGGTTCCTTAGTTTTCTTTCGAGGATAAATGATTTTTGTAATGAGCCTCTTATTGAATTTTTTCTCATAAAGAGCAGCAACAGCAAGGGAAGCAACAAAAGAGCAATCTGAAACAACCTAATAGGGAGAAAAACATAATTTAAAGAATAAGAAATACTAAAAATAAATTAGCAGTTTAAGAGAATTTTTAATTTTAAAAAATTCATTTAAACCTAACAAAAAATGAAGTGACAAAAGAGAAGAAAATGTTTCTATTATTTCAATAAATATAAAACAGAGAAGCCCTACAATATGAATCTTAAAAGTAAGAGTTGATAGTATATTTACAATAATATTGTATTGCTATACAAAAATAAGTTATATTTACATTTTGCTCTTATCATTTCACAATAGTCATTTCTCATGACCAAGAGAAAGGAAAATATATATTGTCATAGAAAAACTTAGTAAAAATTTCAGTCAAGTATTTTTTACAACCTATAATTATTTACTGATAAAATATCCTACAAGAGGGCAAATAAAGAGCCTTTCCATTATTTTTTCTTTCTTGAAAATTGACTACTACCCTCATCTAGTTATAAACAAAGTTGCCCTGTACCATAGGAAGAAAAATAAAAAAGAAAGTAAAAAATATCAATTAGTTAATTTATTTTGAACAACCCATTTGTTAATTTTGACAAGATAAATTTGGATGGGCTTTACTAATGAATTAAGTTTCAAAGGAGGAAAGGACAAGTAAAGCTAAAAATTGAGGATTGTGGCTTTTGCTCCTCGATCGCACATGGGAAATTGGTAGTGATATAAAGTAAAGTGGATTGATTCCATTTCCAAATCCAGGCTGAAAATCAGAATGTAAATTATTGATAAAATGAGTGTTTTCCAACAATTTGGGTTTGAGTTAGTTTCAAAGTTAGTTGTGTGTAACATGTTTTGCCTGCTTTAGGGAGAGATTTCTCTTCACTTGCAGTTTCTTGGAGAGTGAGAGGTTGAAATCTCACATGATTTCAACTATTTCACGCATTGTTACATCCTCCAACTATAAGTAAACAGCTTTTGATCTTAAAGCACAGGCGTGCCAAGAACTTATCGAGGGGTCTCTATGTCTCTTGACCACAAAAATTCGGCATATAATACTCATCTTTCCCACTAAATGTTTTTCATACTTGTCCACAAGGCACTCATAATTTGCATTTTCAGCTAGAGTGTGATTAAAGAGACCTAAAAGGCCCTTTCGTTTCAATTACAGGTGTCTCAACCTGTTACTCACTCCCAGCATCGCCTCAATATTTTCCAATCCGAGCAAGAAAACTCTCATGTCCTTCNACAATCAACAGTTTTTCCAGATATGAGCATAGGATTTGTACAGATTTCTTCAGGACGGGCCCAATGAGAGAATTCCCTCTTCTGCTTTGGAGAAAGTGCAAGTGGACCATCTTTGTCCGTGAAATGAATAGCATACTGGAACCTAAAAAATAAAATTAAAGAATTTTTTTTTCAATGAAAATCATCAATGGTAAAATAACTAACAACATTTACAGATTTTAATTTAAGGTTAAACATTTAGTTTTGGTTCAACAAGGTGAGTCATTGGAAGTTACAAGTCAGGTTGACTTACTAAAAAACAAGTGACTTATTTATATTGGTAATCTTAATGAGGTAAAAGTAATCTTATTGAGAATTAAATAGAATGGCCTTTAAATTTTTTTAAAATTCATACACAATAGAAGAAAAAAAATTCAATGAAGGCCTTCAATCTAGTATTTGAGAGGTAAAACTACAAGTATACTTGCTGCAGCGTTAACATTTTTAATGCAGGCCTAATAAGCCTTAAGTTGCTAGGTTAGGTTGCTAAACCTTGGAATCATTTAATAGTCCTTTTCTTTGTAGGTACTCTATCTCACATCTTGGACACTCCTCATTTATTGAGCTTCTTAAGATACAGATTTGAGACTTACTGTAGCTCTATGTTAAATATATAATAGAAATAAACAAATCAGGATGTAGGGATTATTATAAAAATTATAATTTAATTATATTATTATAACTAATGTAACAGAAAAATTATTCATAAAAACTGTTTTACAGAAGCATCATAAAACTGAAAAGAAATGGAAAAGTTAAAAAATTGTATCATGTTGTTATTCGAGGAAATAAGGACTTAAAATTCTAGGATTGACAGCTGGCCAGACTTAATATAATAGAATAAAGTTTTTTTGAAGGACAATATTAAATAAATTGTTAATATTACCTTTCATTTAGATCTATATCCATGAATGGAACATATTCATGTTTATTAATTTTGGATGTTGCAAGTAGAACTTGCTTTTCTTCATCTGTGTAAGTAACTTTCCCACTGACCTTTAGTTGCTGACTGTCAGTTCTATGGAATTCTCGATTTGAGGTTAGNATATATAAAAAGGACACACAGAAAATGAAACACTCACGGCTGCGATATGTAGCAATCAAGAACAGGTCGGATAGAGAGTGCAGTGCACACACAAAAAGAAAATATCATAAGGAGCAGTGAGAAGTGAAAAGATGAGTAACTCTCTCTATCCGACCTGTTATTGATTGCTATATATATACATATACACTTCTTAATGTTCCTTTGGCTAACATTATCTCTTTAAACCTCAAAAAATTAACTATTAATAAAAAACAAAAGGGAAAAAAAGTTTTTTTTTTGTCAACACTTAATCTAATCTGAACTACTTCTTCAAGTAATCACGATTTTTGTTCACCTCTCTATATTATAATTTTATTGTAGCTGCACAATTAACACTTGTATATGTACTTTATTTTGCCTTGAATATGGGTTAGATTACAAGCTGAAACATTAGCATAAAGGAACCAATTCTAATTATGCTTTATACAAGATTTAATTTTTCTATTCTAAATGCTGCAGTTATAGTGAATTTTAAAAAAACGGTTGGTGAAGAAAGTTTTTGGAACTCAGAAGCCAATGGATGAATCATACTATGAGTCATAATATATAAATTTTATAATTTGAAACAAGGGTAAAACCCAAAGCACATTTACTATAAGAAAGAAAAACTAATAATTGATAATCTTCACTATCAGGTACTGAAATAAACAATAAATCAAATGCAAAACTCACCAGAATTTTAATAAAGTGGTATTTCCACAAGAACAATCAGTGGAAACAATGAGCAAATTATAAAATATATGTATATATCTATTGTTTTTATAAGAATTATAAAAATAATGACTGTGTGCTGCTAATGTGGCTTTGGTTTATGTCCATCAACATAGAAATTTCTAGTGGCTTTTGGGAGAGTAAGTTCCATTCCTTCTAATTCTCTAGAAAGAATTATCTGACAGCCCAGCCTAGAATTTTCTTTCAAAAAAGGAGCTAAGTCCAAGAGATCTTCTTCTTTTTCTTCTGCTGGGTTTAGCAAAGAGACGTGTTTTTTATCTACATATACATGGCATGTGGTGCAAGCCAAAGATGCTTCACAAGCACCTTCCATGTCTATTCCATGGCGATGAGCGAGATACAATGCATTGTCTCCAACTTTACCTCGAACACTCTTTCTGTTTCCTTCTTTATCAATATATGTAACATTTACAACTTCTTCTTCTGATTTTGGTTCCAACCATTCATAATCCCCGTGACAATTAACAGCACTTAATTTGATTCTGCGAACAGGATGGAGACTAATAGAACTTATTCGTTTAACAAAATTTTCAAGAAAATATGGAACACTTCTTAACAACAGCATAGCACAAAAGCTGTCAAAAATAATATAACCATGAAAAAAGGTAACTGATAAGATATGATAACAGGTTGACTAATTCACACGGAAAATTATTACAGAACATTCTATTTGACAATTTTAAATTTTTCTAAAACATATTATTAGATTTTAATTTCCATAATTTAAAACGTTATGAAAAGGATTAACATTTGTTTTGTTTTTTGTATGGGTTGAAGTCCAATTTTGAATTCATTTCACAAAAAAGGCCCAAGAATAAAAATAAAACCATTAAAAAAAACAGGTTAAAGGTTTAAGATAACGGCGTTAAAAATATAACGCATAACATGTGATTAAACTATACCAAATAGATCGCTGAATCTTATTACTGTGATATAATAATATATTAGGCAGTTAAAATTTAGTTCAAGTAGGTGAGTCTGTGGGAGTAACAATGGTTGCAGCGACAGATCAGGAGGGAAATAAAGATAGATTAGAGTTATTGATTATCTTATGATATATTTATCCCCTCTTACTGACAATTTTAAACTTCAAAAAAAAAAAATCATTCACACAAAATTCCATTCATAGAGGAAAATTTGTGACTGTCATATTCTCTTATCTTCCTTCGTTCTTGCCGTGAGACGATCAAAACTGTTTGTTCAACAATATGTACATTAACTTCTTGAAATGCATTTGGTATTGGAATAAATTTTCTACTCTAGAGACCTCTTTCGGCGAATGTATCCAGCTTGTAGCCATTGAGTTTATTCTCATGTCAGATCTTAATAAAATAGTTTAGATATTTTCTCCGAACCTGCCAACAAGACATACACATAATATTTACTAAAGTTTATATATAATAATAAAATCATATTTAGTTTAGGTTTAGATATTTTGGAAGATACAGAACAGAATTGAACGAATAGAAGAGGAGGTTTACCTGAACCATCAATTTTTAACTTTACAGTACAAAAGCTACAATAAGTTGTTAATAAAAATTGAGATATTAGTTTTAAACATAAATTGAAAGACTAGAGTAGCATTAGAGCCAAGCCGAAAGAATGAGTGAGTAGGATAAGCAGATATGTCAAGTGCAAGTACAAAATGTTTTTTCGAAGGTGCGGGCGTAATATTTAGTTTAGAGTAATGAAACTCAGCCCTGGTTTTTTTATTATTATTATTAATAAAAATATTATAGGATTTATACAGCTTAACTGAGCAATTAAGAGCGGAAAATTACCTAAAATTTCAAGTATGAGTACAATTTTTTTTTTATAAACATTTAAAAAATATTTAGTCTTTTAAAATCAGAGTTTATTATGTTTTTGAATGTTAACATTCCAAAGGTAGTCAGAGAAGGATCTTAGTGTGAAAGGATTAATTTTAAGGATATAAAGAAGCAATTTTCGAAACTGCTGTAGTTACAAATTTTAAAAGAGGAATAAGTGGATCATGGAATTCAGAGAAGGACTGGAGCATGGCTTGGAGGTCATTGGATACAGATAGTGGAAGGACATGAAATATGCCAGGTTCCTATTGGAAGCCTGGCGCTGAGGAATAGTTTCTTCTTGCTTTGATTTGTATAGGTCGCCCGGGAGTGAGAAAATCATGCTATACTTCATTAATAAGAGGTGGCAGAAGTCTTCGAACTAGTGGTCCTGTATCTAGATCCAGTTCGGCTGTGAGAAGTGTGCAAGGAGACTTCCGGCTGTCCACTGTAAGATGTGTTCCTCCACACTAGATACATAGGGCCTCGTACATTCAGTACCTTTTTGTGCGGCCATATTTCTGGCCTTTGTGATATTGAACCCAGTACAGTACATGCCTTGGAAATCACAGATCTAGGTTCGAGGCTCAGCAGCACTTTTATTTATTTATATATTTTTAAAAAACAATTAGTGTAATATCACTAAATCAGAGCTATCCAATGCCGAGTATTCAACGGCATGGGCAGTGGAACTAAGTTTTAAAGAAAAGAAACTCTTCGTACAGCATCAAAGAAGAGTCTTTGTTCTGGTCACTGGAATAAATCGGCATCATCCACAACATCGCTTCAGGCCATAAATCGAGCAGATGTTAGTTGACCTCAAGTTGGAACTTGAAGCCACTACAGTATAATAACGCCAAATACAAATTTAAAAACCAGTGGTGTGTAAACAGAAATCGATATTTGCATTTGAATATTTCACTTCGATTAATCCTTTCAATATTTCAATATGCGTGTTCAAGAATATAATGTCCTATGAAAGGGAATCTCAAGTTTATTTCACCCTCATGTTTTGTTCTTTCATTATACACACACACACAGATATATATATATATATAAAAATACAACAGCCATTAGCTCAATACGGGGAATAAAAGGGTTAACCATCAAAAAGCATACATAAACCATCAGACTGGCATATACAAAATAACAATAACCAATTATACCAAATAATTTGCACCTGTGTGAGTTTGATCATTACATACTCTGAAGAATATGGGAGCAATCATTAAACAAGTTTCAAATTAATTAGTGATTAGCACGTAATGCCCATACTCCCATATTTGTTGTGAAAATCACAGTCAAGTTGGAGCAAGTATATGATTAACATCAAAAACAAAAAGATTTCCATTTGTGTAATGTGTCTATTATTTAACCAAATGTCACACACGTCAGATAGACATTTATACTGTAAAACGTTGGTAAAAATATAGTAATGAGGCTACATTTTTCCTGAGCTTCGCCTGGGCTACATTTATGCTAAAATAAAAAAGTCTAATTAATCATATTGTTCATGAGTTATGAATGAATTTAATTGTTTTAACAATGTCTTTTTTAACAATACCTGCTAGAAGGCCAGAATCCTCAACACCAATTTCATAGATGGCTTCTCCCCCTCCTTCCCTTAGCCTCCATTTTAGCTGTAATAAAAATAAATAAATTAAGCAAAATTATTTTCATTGGAAAATAACAAATACTCAGAAACCAAAAAAAAAAAAAATAGTTCAATAACACTGCACAACAAAAAAATATTTTTTGAATGTTTCCTACACTAAATTAGTCTATTTCTNGGGGGGGGGGAGAAAAGGAGCACATGAATTCTCACAGTAAATTGTAAAAACTCCAAAAACTAACATGCCCTGACATTACAAGGGGGATGGGAATTTTCCCCTCAGTATCAATTGAAATAGTGCTATATCTTACTCTATTAATCTGGATATAGTGAGAAGCCCTTATGAGTTCCCTAAGGCAAGAGTGTACTAATGTGATCAAAGTTAGAGATAAAGATGAGTAAGTGAATGCACTAAAAAGTATGCCTTGTTAGGCTTTACCAGATTACATGACTAAAAGTAAAACTTTAAAAAAAGATTTTTTTTTTTTTTTCCATAAAGGAATTAGATTGAAGAGAGTGAAACCCAATTTGTGTCTCCTTGGTATGTATGGATCTTAAACACTGGGCATTTGGTCTGACTGCTTACAGGAATCTGTCTTCTTAAAATACCTAAAGATGGGTTTACTGGAGAAATGTATATTTAGGATATGCTTAGAGGAGGGAGAGACAGAAGAGCTTACTTGGTGTTATTGTGCATTACTTTCCTACAGCGGAATTTAATAGATCGGAAGAGTGATTATCAAGCTTAATAAAAACATCATAGGAACTGCTTCCTTTGAATTTATAAAGGACCTAAAGTTCATCCGGAATCCCGGATAAAAGATTTGGAATCCCAAAAAACTTGGATCAAAGTGATCAAGGACTAACAATTTTCTGTGTCATCCTCATAGGATCAGCCCCTCCTTCAATATTTTGTAACCTTATTAAACGACTTAGTTCACCTCATATCCCTAAAATTTGGATTTGGCTTCTTGGTAAATATCATTTGGAAACATTCTATTGACTACCGATACCATAAATGTCCCTTCAAAAATGAAGGGAACTTGTGAACATTAAGTTAAGACAACTCTCTATCACTAAGCATATGCCAAATATAAAACCAGCAATCAATTTTAAGAGTAATGCTTCTACTAAAATGGAAATCAAAGGGCCATGAATAGGATTGGCTTAATTTCATTAAAAGGAAAGAGAACAATATATACCCATCTGGTTCACAATAGGTATACCTCATAATAGGTATATTGTGAACTAGATGGGTATATATTGTTCTCATTCCTTTAAATGAAATTAAGCTAATCCTATTTATGGCCCTTTGATTTCCATTTTTACAATTTCTGGAACACTAAACTCAACTATCAATTTAAAATTAATTTTATAGAGTTTATGATGGGCGATTAATTTAATGAATTTTATAGAATGGTGACTCAGAAAAAGTAGTGAATTTTAGGCACTACCTCACGAACATCATAGGGAATTTCTTTGAATGGTACCTTATAATCTGATCACAAATTTTAGTTTTATTTACAAGTACACGAGGTGCAGTTTGACAATGTGTGGTCTGGCCGAACTTCATTTTGGATTGGACACTAATCTCACCAATCAACTTCTAAAAATTTCTTGACAACTGTATTTCTCTTACCAAACCTTAAAATAATAACTAAAAGCAATATATTTCTGTCCGCCATATCTGATTTTATTTGTTGCTGCATGTGTCTTAAAATTAAAATGAGGGAACTTTATTCGTCTTTGAATCTCATACCAAATGGATCACATTTTTTAATAATGGTATTTATAACTCTCAAACCTTATATTCTCCGTCTTCATTGGTTTCTGTACACCATCTCCCTGGAGATGGATCTAACTGGACAGTTGAATACGGACCGTGACAGTGAACGTATGTATTCGGCCAGAAGATGGACAATGTCCGAAAGCGCTCGCCAACGGGAGATGGTGTACAGAAACCAATGAAGACGGAGAATATAAGGTATGAGAGTTCTATATTTATTGGTGGTAGAAATAATAATAACCCTTTAGATGGTATTTATACTTTGAGATTATTTCTACCATACTAATTCTCTTTTTTATTTATTCATTTTTTTTTTATAATTGAAATGATCAAACCATAGAATAATGGAAGTTTAATAAACTTTATGACTAGAACTAAAATGTTTGCCTTGATTGCCTTCAAGCCTGTACTAAATTAAGAATACTATTAGGACTTAAGGACAGCAACTCACTGATGGATGAGAGAAAGGTCTACTCCATTACTTTTTTTTCTTAGAAATGAAATGTGAAATGAAATATGTCAAAATTAATGGATAAAGAGAAAGATAGTGTGTAAACCAAGTTTGTATAAACTAATTACAAAATTATTTTTATTAAAATTATATAAGTTTACAGATATAGTTATAAAAAAATAATTTAATTACACTGATATTTNNATACTAATAAATTTGATTATAGAAATGTTTTTATTAATTTTAAGCATCTAAAAATTAATGAATGCAATTGGGTTAAAAAGTTTCCCCCAGATAATTAAAAACAAATGAATAAATCACATTTGTTTTAATATAAATAATGAAAAGATAAATTATATAATTATACCAATTAAGTAAAAAGAGACAATAACCTATAGTAGTATATTATATTATTTGTTACAATAATAACAAAACAACAACTTCATTATATCTAGATTAAAACAAAAACTGTTCAAGTAAATTTTTCCAGTTCCTGAGGGCCAGTGACCCTAATGTTAAAGACTGGGGAAGCACGCTATGACAAGACCAGACATCTATGGGAAGGGGTCAATTGAAATTGGCCACCTGCTTCCTTACTTACGTAGAAGAGGAAATCACATTTACCCAGAAACAGCTATTAGATTCATTTAGGCCAGCCTAAGCTTTTCCATACAGTTATAAAAGTGGCTCGCCAGCAGCCCTCAAGTCAGTGTCAGATTCCATGTCTTAGAATGTTGGGCCCATTACAGCGAAATTATGTGACAGTAATTAGTAAGTGCAGAAAATTTAGCAAGTTGTTTTGAGGCCTCTTTGTAAATAAAAACAATTACTTTATAAGTACATATTTATTAATTAGCTGGCAGGAATTTATCTTTTCTATTTATTTATTTATTAGTTAGTAAGGGCAGTAGGTTCTATTGTTATCAATAATTAGCAGGTATACTTTTTTTTTTTATTTATTCAATTTATTTTTTCTCTTAATTATTATTGACACCTAGCACAAAACAGTAGATTATAGAAATTTATTCATTCCACAGGGAAAGCTGAATTTACATTATAAAGAAATTATTATTAAATTTTGCAATTAAATTAGCTTGAAACCCAGATGCAAATCATATTTAAAGTAAATTAATTATTAAATGTTTGTACTTATTAGATCAACTTACCCACAGATAGAGAGGATTAAAGAATGATAATAAACTAGCCGTATAAAAGAAAAAGAAAAATGTTTTCAGGATTCAAAATTACACTTGTAATTTCAAATTAGTTTATTATTAACAATACTAAAACTAAAACATAGAGCAATGAACACATAAATCTATATTAATTATTTATTCTATGAAATTTAATTTTTTAAATATTGAATAGATTCCTATTCAATATTTTAAAAATTAAATTTTTATGCAAAAAATCTATGCAAATTTTACAAAGAGTTCATTTTTAATGAAAAGGAAACCTCTCCAATTCCTAGATAAATAGGTTATGCAAATTAATATGTGAAAAATAAAGTTAATTTTTATTTAAAAAAAAAAAAACATTACCTAAAGACATTTTAATTTTATAACAAAATTGTAATTACATAAATTAGACTTCCAATATGAATTCTAAATATAACTAATAACATGCATTCATTATCCATTTATATTCTAGTAATTTTAACTGGCATATGATAAAATTAAATTTAACAATTCTTTGCATTCATTGCTTATTAAACCATTCTACAAGTAGTTCATACTTCCACTGTTTAGGAATTTATTGCATTATTGAAAAATAAGTATATACCGTTCAACGGCACAATTCCATTTAAAGCAAAAAATCTTTCAAGTCATTATAAGATTATAATGCTTAATAATAGCTTCATAGCCTAGATTGTTATCTGATTTATGTCATGAAGAAAACTATTGATAATTTTTATTCTTTACAATTATTTATTTGTTTCATAAGATAATCTTTTAGGATTTTAGCATAATTATTCAATTATTATTATTAAAATAAATTATTGAGTAGAATAAATTGCAAAAATGTCTGATTGACCAAAATACAGATCAGATAACAAATAAATTTTAAATTACAGTACATTAGTTGCTTGAGTGACTTCTAATAGCAATGCTACTATATAGAAATATACTATTGCATGACTATTAATATAGTAAATAAGATGGCAAATAAACAGTTGTGGTTTCAAATTTAAACAATTGTGGGACATCTTTAAATTTGATGTTTTTCTTCACCCAAAACACACACACACACACACACACACACACACACACATATATATATGTAGGTGGTCTTGGAAATATAATAGCTCTAAGATATTCTCTGAATATTAGGTATACCAATTAATAATATTATTATTAATAAAATGCTCTTAAATTTAAATTCTTTGAAACAAACACATTTTTCTAATCATGCTTCAGTTGAATTACAGATTTATTTAATGAAAAAAGAGCATTATATACAAACATATAATTCATTAGATGAAATATATCCTGAAACAATTTAAATAAACATACTTCAGTATATATACACTAACATAAATCTAATAGAAAAATTCTACAAGTACTGACTACACAAGGTTAGCATAAAACAAGATCAATTTTGAAGAAGAGGAAGCACAAGTTGAGTGAGACTGGAGATGGAATCTGACTTTTGTCGAACACGTAGAGCAGTATCAATGCGTGAGGCAAGACCTAAGGCCCGAACTGTTCCTTTTCCTTTCTGATTATTTGCTGATAAGATCCACACAATTACCAGAATATCTGTTAGTTCTTCGTCAGATAGGCTAAAGTCTGCTAATCGGTCTCCTACACTTTCCAACACTTGTTCTGTAAATGATCGAAAAGTTTTATTATTATTTTTAAGGAATAAGCCCTTGATTAGTAATTAGATTATATAATCTATTATTAATAATTCTTGGATTAATTATAAATGAATTAATATAAATATACATAATAATGGGATTAT
>KZ807017.1:29768-42651 GCA_000696205.2 Oncopeltus fasciatus
GTCTCAGAAAAGGACTTTTATAAATGAATAATATATTCTATATTAATATTATAAGTTTCATTACATACTTCTAGACTATAGTATTAATTAAAGTAATAAAATTTTTATAAATTTTGTAAAAATTGTATTTTTTATTATCTTACCCCAAAAAATTCTCTACTAATACTGCTGAGCTAAATTAGGGAATAGAACTAAAGTAGGAGTGGTTTCCATAACTTAGTGATGAACCAACAGTTATAGTATAAATTAGTCATTTAACTACTCAGTAACCTTTCTTTTGCAACATACTTTTTAGGGCATTTCAGGTAATTTAATAAGATATAATTACTTTTTTACAAGTATTATTATTACATTTAGTTTAGTTATTAGATTTAGAATGAAAGAAGAGCTTTGTTTCATAAACAGAGAAATCTAAAATTTGAATCTAATAATCTAAGATTAAATTTAAAAAATTCCAAGATGAACAAAATTATTAATGACAGGAGGTTCCATGAGTTTACATCAATGAAAAACTGACCCTCAAAGCAAATGGATTTACTTATTAATGTTATTTATATTATTAAAATATTATGACTAGTACTGTGAAAAATAAATAAATAATTGCAGGTAGGTGCAAAATATATTTTCTAACATTTATGATCTATAGTAAAGAATATATATTAAGAAAGATATCTAAAAATGAAACTAGTGTTTGTAAGGACCATCTTTTTAATAGACCTTAAATTCTGTGTTTATGTCTCCTTACCAAAAGTTATAAAATATCACTCATGGTTAACCTTTAGTGTGGGAGGGTTTGCTTAAATAAATAATTAAATAAAGTGAATACAGTAATTTTTCAAATGTGTATGCTTATATTTTTATATGGGGTTTTACTTTATTATGCAGTTATTTATTTTTATTTTTATTTATTTTTTGCTTTTATAAGAAGTAAAAGACTTTATTTCTTGATATATTGAAGTTTTTCTTTATTGCTAAAGCTCAAGAAGAGATAAACAGAAATACAACCATATGAAGAAGGGAGCAATATCCAAATCAATGTCTGAAGAGATGCAGATGAGTAATGAGCAGAAGGAGAAGGATGTGAATGTACAAGGATCCTGAGGACAGATTCATACATGTCCACTGTTTCCTGATCAGATATTTTTTCACATCTCCATTCACTTAGGTCTCTGTAAACAGGATAGAATAATAAATTCAATTGTAGAAAAATAACATCAAAAAGGGGCTTCTAATTCCATGAGTGCCCCTTAGATGGACCTCAATGAAAGCATGTAGATGAATTTTTACAGCCAAATCTAGCCCCAGTGACTACAAATTTTCAATCCTAGTTAACTTTAACTGTTTTTTGTCACTAGCAGTAGTCTGAGTCCTGTACAAAATAATTAATTACATGACCTATATATTTATTTTTGAAAGCGTATAATATTTAGTCATTTTTATTTGTTTTATTATAATATATTTTGTAATGTTTATCTAATTATACTAAGTGATGGTTTATAACTCACAAAATAAAACAGCTAAATGAATTAAGGTGATTCTATAATTTATATTTTCTATAGACTAAATAAATTCAACAATAAGTATTTATTTTAAATACACCTAGAGCTGCCAAGGTAGGAGCACTCATTATAAGGTGACTGAGCTCCGAAGAAGGGATTCTGAATGAACTTGTCAATTAGAGAAAAATATCTGTCAAGTTCATTCAACTTATCTGTCGGTCTATTTCTTGACCGAACCCCAACAAAAAACATCTAATTAAGTATTGGATATTATTTGATAATGCCAATTGTCATAAATTTTGCTACCAGCGCAAATAAAATAATTTATTATAAATTATCATGATGATATGCTTATTATAAATAAAAACATACTTTTCATTCTTTATTAAACACTTAATTTAACCAATTGTGCAACATATAATTAGAAACTGTAACAGTGGTGTTTGTTTTGTTTTTGTTTTTGTTTTGTTTTTTTTTGGGGGGGGGGGGGTTATTTTTTTATATAGGCCTAAAAATTGCTAATTGCATTGTAAAAAAAAAAAAAATCATTTTGCCAATAGAGAAGCCAAAATGTTCTATTAGCTATAAAAATTTAAAATGTAAAGCAATAGTTCTGCAAATTGATGATTTTATAATATCCATATTACCTGTAGTCCTTGAAACCAGAAGAAAAAAAATCTAAACACATCCAAACTATGTTTGCATATAAATATTTCTGGATTCAAGGGTGAAAGGAAGGTTGGATTTTAAACTTTATGGGCAGGATTGGAAATAAAAAAAAAGGAAATTGTTATAACTTTAATGAGAAATAAAAAAAATTCTGTCACGCAGGAGCTGCAAAATCTAAGATTTCCCATGTTTCATTAACAATGAATATAAATAGGATTAAAGGGCGCACTTATCTTCTCAAGCAGGGAAGAACAATGAATTAGTTAGAGTCATAAATTTCTTCTTTAAAAGTGTTTTTCACAAAAATTCAATATAAGTGTTACAATTTTAATATACAATTGTATATGGTCCAATAATAAAGATAATACAATTTAAAATTTTGGCCTCCTTCTAAATCTTCCTTTTCTCATATCTGATCTCAACCAAAAGCAAATTCTTTCAAAGATCTACAATGAAAACACAAAAACCAAGTTTGGCTACTATATTTTAAAAACCTATTTTGTTCTATACATATTGTTTGTAATGATAATAATAATGAATATATGCATTAAGATTTTAAATTTTAGTCTTCCTCTAAGTCCTTCCTCCCTCTTGACAGTTTTTTAGCCATTAATGAACTTATCTAATGGTTTGAAAAACAAACAAACTTAATTTAAAACATTGTGGATACTATAGCCACCATGAATGAACCATATTTTTGGCTTCTTAATTATAGGATTGGTGAAGATCTGTTAAAATTCTTCAAAAGTCCCGTCATAATACTAACATTAATAGTTCAATTTCCCAAGATGAAATTTATTAAAAAGAAGTATGAACCAGTTCAACTTGGAAAATGATGGCATTACTGAGAGATAAGGATTAAAAATTGGAAAGCTTAAAATGGTAATGTACTTCACAAGAATAACTAGAAGATTTTTTTGTTTTTTTTCCCCATGGCCTTTTTATTTTTAATTAACCGTTGATTAACTCTGAACAGGCCAAGTTGCACAAGGATAATGTGGACTGGTTGTCTACTCATGATGCTATAAAATTTTAATTGAGCTATGTCTGACTTCCAGAGTTTAATAGTTACATAAAAATAAGAATAAAATTATTAATGAAATACAAATAAAATTAGTAAATCAATAAAACAAACCTGCCAAGAGAAGGAATGAAACCAGCTTTATCAGCAGCAGAAACTATCCTTTTTTTATCTTTAATCATTAGCGCCATACATAAACAGCAAATATAGGTCACTAATTTCTTTGTACAAATCCCATTATATTTGAAGTCATTATGACTCTCTGTAAAAAAAAAAAAAATCTTAATCTAATGTGATTAGTGGAATAATGAAACAATTATGGATGTTATGCAGGGGAAATATTAATTACCCCTCTCCATGAACCAATAATTCAATAACAAATAAGTAATAAAATAAATATTCTCATCTGTCATCTAATAGTCTAAAAACAATAAAAATGAGATTAAAAGCCTTTCCAGCTATAAATACCATTATAATAACATACATATTAAATTAATAGGTAAAGTTTTAGATGTGTGGCTTTAGGAATTAGAGATTTTTAAAAAATATTTTGGTGTGACTAGTGATAATAGAAGTAGATCCGTTAGATGAGAAACTAGTAGAGAGAGAACAAATTAGGTTTCTGCACTAGTCCAAGAGGATAGTGCCATTGGATAGTTCAATTAAAAGTAAATCAAGGAAGAGAATTTAATTATCACTTTTAATCTCAATGACAAATTTAATTTGAGTTAACCTTGGAAGAATTGTGCGAGCCACACAGGCTCAAAGTGAAGTTCACTATTATTTATGTATCTTATGGTAAGTCATTCTGCTTAGTAACTCAGGTAAACAACAGGTTACCAACAATTGCTCAGTCAGAATTTCCTTATATTTTAAAAATTTTATAAACTGCATCAACATTTATTTTTATTTAATGTAAATGAATATTTGCATTTGATTTTTAATCTATGTAATGCATATTTTCTAGAATTAAATAGCAAATTATAAATTTTTGTTTGAAAAACTAATTGCTTCTCTGATTGTACTAATATTTTTCTGGTTGTACTTATTCATTTATTGGAGGGCAATGATTTTATTGGACTTGCTTGATTCGCATAACATTACATAACATCGCATGATGTCAAATTACAACAAAAAAGGAGTACAAAGACCACAGTTTTTCAACGATCCAAAATCAGATATTTTTGGGGACTGCCTGAAAGAAGAAGAAACGAGACTCAAATATTGAATATTAAAGTAATAGTTGTGATGAAGAAAAAAATTTTATTGAAGACAAGGGAAACATGTAATGAGAGGGCCATCTCTGCACGGAAAGGGGCCAATTGAAGGATGCTAACTGCTTCCTATCTTCAGAAGAGGGAATTAGGCTTCCGCAGAAATAGCTATTAGATTCTTCTTGGCCTGCCTCGCCCTTTCCATGAAGTTTTAAAAGCAGCTCGCCAATGGCTACCAAGTCAGTGATGAGTAAGTTAGTGTTACTCAGTGTCAGATCGTGTGTCAAGAGCCTCGGGCTAGTTGTAGCCTTTGCAGTGCTGGTAACAGTGAAGTGATAAGTGAGAGTAATTAGCAAGTTCTTTTGAGGCCTTTATGTAAATAAGCACATTTAATATATTTGTATGTATTTGTTAATTAGCTGTAATTAATTTATATTTTCTATTTCTTTATTTATTTATGAGTTAGTAAAGGCAGCAGGTTGGATTGTTATTAGTAGGTATATATATTTGTTATAATAAATTAACTTTAATTTATCTTTGTTGTTAATTATTATTGACCTGTAGCCCATAACAATAATAAATACATTTTTCTACTAAATGGCCAAGGGACAATATAGGTAAGATATTGTCTGGTCCCCAATCAGGAGAGCAATGAAGCAAAATTAATAGGGTAAAGCAGTTAACTTTAATAAAAGAGGAGTCAATAAATACAAGAGGTGTCTGATGGTCGTATTATACTCAATATTATAGGTCACTGGCAATATGTTGGTAATTTACTTATCAAATAAAGAATACTTTTTTAAACATTTTACTAACAAAAATAAAATATGTCACAACTACCCTAAAACTCCAATCGGTGCATACTTACAAAGCCTAAATTGTTGGAAACTTAATTTGCATAAAGGGCAATACAGCATTCACTTGCAACTCAAGCTAAAATAGAAACTTGGCGATAGATTGAAAAAGGCTTTTATAAATGTAATTAATACAATAATGCTAGTCATTTCTTTCTATAATCAATACAAAGTTCCAAAATATTTATAAAGATTACTTTATTTTGTTTATATCTTTATTGTCTTTCTATAAATATCATTCACCTACCTTCCTACTACATAAGATCTTGTGAAATAATGTTTTTCCTGAACATTATTAGAACTCTAATACGTAAGCTTTTCTAATATGTTAGAGTAAATGAAAAACTCTTGGTATAAGTGCCTTACTGTTAAGACAGTGTTTAACTCACATCTAAATAATATAAGTATTGAATGAAACAAATTTTCAAATTAAAAATATATACCGTGGCAGTGTACAAAATATTATTATAGTGGAATAAACTTTAAAATATAATGATGTGAAGGAAATGATCGTCCATGTGGTACAAGAATGTACTAATAGTTAAGGGCCAATAAAAGCTGGCAGGCTTGCCAAGCTCTCCTTCCAACATCATCAGCCCTGAAGATGCTCGAAGTGATGGAATTAAAGAATGCATTTTTAATTATTTATTAATTAATAATTAATTTAATTTTTCACACAAAACTNTGACCAAATCACAACTATTTATGTACTCTTTAAGTTTACTGTATATTTTTCAATAAATATAAATAAAAAATAAAATTTTTATTGTTGTTCCATTGCACTAAAAATTGTCATAGTCAATAACTTATCACAACCTATTTCATAATATTTAAAAACTATTCTGGAAACTCACCAGGTCGAATGCGATCACACAAGAACACCTCCGTTTATAATTAGACAACCTTGGGTACAGGCGGTCTTATGCTGGAGGGTCATTTTAAACAAAGCAGGAAGACTACATCTTTTAAGGAACCTATCAAGTTCCTAACCTGCATTATCACTCCACTAACTAATATTTTTTTAAATTAAATTGATTGAATTTAAACTAAATACAGAATTCTTTCTTTGTCTTTAAAAATGATAAAAGTATCCCTCCCACTTTTGAATTTGAAAATAAATTCTGTCTATAATGGTATGAATGATTAATAGAGATAGAGCCTGTAAGGTACCATTAAAAAATGGTAGGTATGGTAGGAATTAAAAGGAACTTTTAAGGGTAAGTAAAAAATATAATTAAAAATGACAGTGAATAAGTCAAAGCCAAGCCAAAAATCCATAGCTAAGCCAGAGGTTTATCAAACGAATTAATCCAGCATAATGAGTTAGCCTATATCAAAATTAAGTAAAAGGGATTTTTAGTTAGTAAATAATTGAGCAAAATAAGAAAGTAAAAGAATAGTTTCACAGTTTGAATCGGAAATTGGAGAGCTTTAACAGCTTGACCAAATAATATTCATATATATAATAAGAAGAGGAAGAAAAGAAGAGTGTAGTGAATAAACAAAAAGAAAAAATTACAATGAGTAATTTTTTTTCTTTTTGTGTGTTCATTACACATTTACTTATTAATGTTATTTATATTATTAAAATATTATGANTGAATTTTAAGTTATATGTTGTTATTTATTTTCATTTAAGAAGAGCTTTTAAGCTCATAGCTATAAAAAAATAAATAAATAAATAACTACAAGCCAATTTTATTAATGTATATTCTACATACAGTAATAAAAAGTTAAGTTTCATTCATGGAGAATATTGAGAGTACATGGATCCAAAATTTATTGCACAATTAGTTTATTTATCTCACCACAAAATTTTTTGTTATTGTTGGAATTGGAGGTCTGCATCTGCACAATTGATGGTTTTGTTAATCACTTTTCCTTTTAAGAAGGCATTAGAAAAAACTTAAGTAATCTATTTAATAAAAGTTATTGTTTATTTTGTGTTTACTAGATGTAAGGGAAGAAGTTCAGGAGGTAAAACGCTAATTATCAAGGCTATATTAGATTCAAGCCCTTAGTTGAAGCACAGCACCTTTAGAAGTTTTAATTAAGAAATTAAATTTATATAGAAAAATACTTTCCAAACAAGCAGAACCATTTACATAAAGGTCACATTAAAACTGAAGGCTGTGTAGATAATCTCCACATTCTCTGAGACAGAAACTAAATCAGTCTCATACCAACTCAATATTTTTACATCGTAAGTCATCTTCAGAGCAATTAAATACAATTTCCTAAGAAAACATGAGACCACACTTACTTATCATGAAGGCAAGAGGGGATGTGTTATTATCTGGAACAAATCTTCATTACTGAGAAAGGATTATAAATTCAATAACTTAAGAAGGACAAGTGAGAAAGATGGAGAATGTGAGGCGTACTACATAGATAGAGAGAGAGAGAGAGAGAGAGAGAGAGAGAGAGAGAGAGAGATAGTTTTTGTTTATAACAGATCATATATTTTAAATTACTTTCATATTTCTTATATAGAAACAGTCATAGTACAAACTATAATAACGTGATTTCAACAAGAGAAGTAAGCTAAAAAATTGAAATATTGTAACTGGTCTGCCTGAGGTAGATAAAATTTTCAGGATAAAAGTGAAAAAAAGTGGCAGCATTAGAGCCTGCTATATTTAGAAGCTATTACATCTACTAATGGCCAATAGCTAAGTGAAAAACAAGAGACTACAGCAAAACAGGCATTTATAAAGGCTAATGAAAAGCCATCATACTGAAAAGACTCTGTACTGTATGACAAAAGTAAACCAGACTTATAAAATTATATGTTTTCCCGATTTTAAAAATGAGGTCATTGATCCTGAAATTACTGAACAGAATAAAGAAATGATGAGAGAAGACTAATGGATATTTCCCTGATTTCAAAATGAAGTTTATATAGATTTTTACACAAAAGTATAAATACTTATCCATATATTTATCAATGAAAGTATTCCAGTTTATTCATTTCACTGTTACAAGGAAATCAATTTTCCATTGTCTATACTTTGAGCTGGTGGATTCACTTAAATATTTTATACAACATTTAAATATTAACAAATGGAAAATAGGAGTGGTTGTTTTTTGCTTAAAAAGTAATATTTTTCTATTTACTTGAAAGAATACTATAGAATACAAAAAAATGAATGTTAAATAAATTATTATATGAGTATGTCAAAATCAGTCTGTCTCAGAAAAGGACTTTGCCTCTATACTATAAAGGCCTGACTCATCTGTTTCCAAGGCAATTTATGATTTTAAGATTGAGTAAAATGATACTATGGGATGTTTTTGTTGGGGTTTGGTCTAGGTAGATAAAAAAAAATACAAATTTAAAAAATGTGTATTTTTAAAATTATCTACCAACATTTCCATTGATAACCCCCTCCTGTTCAGAAAATATTAAGTTTAGGCCCTAACTTCTCAGTCCTCCTACTAGATTTTAAATCAAATATTCCTAAATTAATAGTTGATTTAGAATCCTTTTATAGAGACTCCAGTCACTCTGTTAGTGAAGACGAGAGGGAATTATCACATTTTAGAGTTAGTAACTTTATCACTAACCACCTACACTCCTTTAAACCTGATGACTCCCTCCTCTCCTATGAATTTTTCTCAGATCTTCAGACGACCCATAAATTAAAACAAAAAAATAGCCAGAGCCAACAAGGCCAATAAAATGGCTATTAAGGACAAAAACGATTACAACAAAAAAATGCTCAAGTTACTTTCTTACTAAATCAAATACACACCCACTCACAACAACAGAGTCCCCACACCAGCACTTATCACCAAATTTAATATTCAGATTAAAAAACTATGTGATGAAACACACATTGATAGATATAAATATTATAAACTCATTTCATATAATTCCCAAACACCTAGATGTTATGGCATTCCTAAAATCCACAAACCAGAAAACCTCATTTGCCCCATTGTCTCCAATATTAACTCTCCCGCATCTAAACTGAGTTAATTTCTCCTTTCAACCTTACTGATTCTTAGTCAACAAAACCCATATGACATAAAAAACTCATTTGACCTAAAAACACAGCTTGAATCTCTACTTATCCCTAAAAGTTACATTCTTTGCTCCTAAGATGCCGAATCTCTCTTCATTAACATGCCTATTGATAAAGCCCTTCAAATTTTGATAAACATTAGACTACAATCCAAGATCACAGTACACTATCCCCGTCTACATATCTCGAGTCCCTTTCCCTAAGTTGTATGTTCGGCTATCTCCTTTACCAAGATAATTACTATAACCATATTAACAGTCTGGCTATGGGAAATAATCTTACTCCCGACATTTCCAACATTACCCTTAATGACCTCCTAGACTCTATCCTTCCACCCCTTTATAGCGACATTTTCTTCCATAAAAAATATGTTGACAACTTGTTCCTCATTCTCATTCCAGAAAAAATCCCCCCCAGATCCTAACTGCATTTAACTCTTACCATCCTTGTCTCAAATTTACCATTGAAATTGAGTCTGACTATCAACTCCAACTCCCCTTCCTTGACACCCGTATTATCCTTAACACTAATGGCTCTATCACCACTGATTGGTACACTTACTCAGGTCGTCTCCTTCACTTTAACTCATCTCACCCTCATCATCAAAAAATAAATGTAGCCAAAAAGCTTATCTACAGATCACTCACACTCTCTGACAAGACATTCTATAGCAAAAATATTAAACGTGTGACAGACATTCTCCTCTCTGATGGTTTCCCTACTCACACCATTAAAAAACTTGTGAAGGAATTCTTTATTTACACTTCCTAACTATGCCCCTCCCCAAAAATAATGATCTCATTTTCTGTTCACTTCCATATAATCTAAAACTTTCTGAAAATATTAAGAAATCCCACAGAAAAACTTTCCCTAACTTTAAGCTTTTTTCCACTAACAAACTAAAATCCATTTGCACCATCCTTAAGGACCCCATCCCCCTTTCTAACAGAACTAATGTTGTTCATAAAATTCTTTATTCCACTCCTAAATGCCATAGTTCTTACATTGGGCAAACTAAAAACCCTATTTCCGCAGAATCAACAATCGAAAAATGACAAAGAAAAACTAATAAAAACTGCCCTCACAAAACATGCCATTCATCAAAGACACACATATAACTTTAATAACATTACCATTCTTTCCACTGAACCCTATGAACACAAGCGCCTTTTATCTGAAACCCTTCACATTAACCTACAAAACAATCCAGTTAACGACAACTGACATAGAACAAATTTCAAATTTTCAACATTATAAAAACCATTAGCCCTCCTTCAAAATAAACCTGTCAAACATTTCTCCTAATTCCTTAAAGTCACTTATCTGCAATAATGTCCTACCTTTTTTTCCTATTATTGCCCCCTTTGATGCAGCAGGCCACTCTCCCTTTGTACTACCGCCATTACCCCCCACCCTTCCACCACCCACATTGTCCACTTCAAAAAATTTCTCACAAGTTTCAAACTATCTTAGTCCCCTTTCAGTCATGAAAATGAGATCTTAGTGACACAATCTCACCTCTCACCTTCATGATAGCTACGTGTAGTGAATTATATTTTTTTGTATTTTGAATTTTTTCTACATTTTTTACTACAATCATACTTTTATATCACATTACATTTATTTATGTCAATTCTATGTTATAATAATGTAAATCCTTTAATTTTTTTGGTTTTTATTTTTATTTAATTTATATTTTTATTCTTATGACATTGCATTTTAACAGCCCTAAAAATGGCTACCAGTGTAAGCCGTAATGTTGCAAATAATTTAAAAAATACACATTTTATAATTTGTATTTTTTTGGATCTACCTTGACCGAACCCCAACAAAAACATTCAATAATAATATCTACAGTCAAAAAAATTCTCCATTTGTAAAATGGTACTATGTTTACTGAAATGGAGCCCTAAACCAAATAGCTGAATTTAGTGCATGCAGAGCACAGAAAGGTTTTTTTCTTTCTAGGATTCTATTTGGACTGAACCAGACAAACTCTGGTGTGCTCCTTGGAACACCTAGCCATAATTGGGTGAAATTCTTTATTGAATAGAAAAATTCAAACAGCCATTTCTGAGCCAGAAGATTCTGCTTCATCTGGGAGAGTATTTTTCTAGTCTGTTTGGTTTAAAATCTGAAAACGTATGATGCATCAACTGAGGAGATGAAAGAAGAATAGCCTTGATAAATAGCATTTTGTCTATTGAACTTCTACCTTATATCCAGAAAACAGAATATTACATTAACTTTAGTTAAATAATCGCTTATTCTAAGTCACACAAAATTTTTCGCTTAAGAATTGCACTATCCACACACCATAAATATACATCATTTCATAAATAAACAAACATGTCATAAATAAACACAACTGTTACATATGTTCCACATGGCTTGTAGTTTCACAAGTATTTAGCTTGTTGCAGGATATATCAATCCTCAACTATTTAAGATGTAACTTGAAAACTTATTTTCCAAAATGGTAAAAAATATTTAAAAGTTAATATATTCTAAAAATTATATTACCTTGAACTGCAGTAGAGTGATAAGTAAAAATCTCTTCAGATTTCTTTGTTGCCTTGCACTGTGCAAAAATACTAGAGAACAATTTAAATACTTCTTTTTCTATGAAATCTGCCACAAAATTCTAGAATTAAAAAAAAGAGACTTATAAATTTGGCCATGCAGCTTGATATTAAATATTTTGGTGCATAACAATGGTAGGGAAGTACTAATCTGGCATAAAGGATCTGTGCACAACTTCTAAACTGAAATAGTGCTATAGGGTGAAGTCCAATTCTGGACAAACTTTAAATGACACATAAAATATCCCACTGTGTTTAACTCCACAGCCCCTCCCAAATGACTAAGCAGAAAGTAAAAAAAAAAAAAGAATGTCCTATAGAAGTGAGAAAGTATAGGAAATTTGCGTAATTTATGTATATTCCCTATATTTAATTTAAGATGGATATAAGTAAGAGTAAATGAGAAAATTTATTTTATAAACCGGAAAGAACCATGATCATAAAAGGTATGATCACTAAATTTTGCTCTAAGCTTGCTGAGGAGGAAAAATGGGGGACACTCTCACCCATCGTAGTTCCATTCATAAATGCATTCCTTAATAAGAACTTTGTGTAAAATTTAATAAGACATTAATATTAGAAAATTAAAAATTACCATTATAAGTTTAGGTTTCCCTCTAAACCATTTTTCTCTTCATCTAATTTAAACAAAAATGAATTAATCCTCTCTATATTATAAAAATAAATAAATTTGATATTATAAATTACATTCTTAAAAATCTTTCTTAACATGCATTTTTTTTTAAATGTTAAAAATTATAAATGTTATACTTACACGTAATTTATCCCATACATTTTTGTGCAATGTAAATATTAATAAAGTTATTAATATTTAAGAATTCGGCCCCCCTCCCACATTGATGAACGAATTCAACTATTAACAAATTCATCCAAAGATTTGAAAAAGAATCTTAAAAACCAAATTTATTACATTATTTTAAAAATTGATGAAAGAGTACCTATGTGTGTGTGTGTGTGTGTAGGTATGCTAAACATGTGGTCAGTTTAAAAAAAAA
>KZ807017.1:45778-63755 GCA_000696205.2 Oncopeltus fasciatus
GAGAGAGAGAGAGAGAGAGGAAGAAAAAGAGAGAGAGAAAGAGAGAGAGAGAGAGAGAGAGAGAGAGTGAGAGGGGGGGGGGCTTCCATCAAAGGAATAATACAAGGAAAAATAGGTAAGAATTATTTCTAACTGAGTATTATAAGAGATAGAAGGGTTGGATTAGGAGGAGAGCTTATATATTTTCAGAATGTTGAATAAGTTGAAGAAATTTGTTTTATGTCAGTTGTTAGTTCTGTCATTAACTGGATTGTGCTGTAAGTTTTTGTGTACAGTTTCAGATAAAAGGCGTGACCGTTCATAGGGTTTAGTAGAAAGTATAGTACTGTTTTCAAAGTCAAATGTGCGTATGCTGTGGATAACATGTTTTGTGAAGGGTTTTTATTTGTTTTTGTTAATATAATTTTTGAACATTCTAAAAACTATCAGCCCTCCTTCTAAATCAACTCTTTTAACTGTCTCATAGGTTCTCAGGCTACTTATCCTAAATGATCTCTACCTATTTTTGCTGGTATTGTCCCTTTGATGCAAACAGCTTCCCCTTTATGTTTACCTTCTCACATCCCATACCCTTCACCTGTCCATCTAAAGTTCTCCAATTTCTAATCCTTACCTCACAGGACAAAACGTCCTTCATGATAGGCAGGTTTGGTGAAATTTCTACACATATTGTTATTTTTTCCAAAGCATTTCAAATCACATTATTTTTAGTTATGCTAAGTTTATGAAATAATAATGCAAATCATATAATTTTTGTAAATATTATTTTTTTGTGGTATATAATCCCACGTAAATTTTAACTTTACTCTCCTTATTTAATTTACTCTCGACACTAGCAGGGGGAATTTAATAACTTATCAGACTTGTCCCGGTAGCATAAGTGGAAAATGCACCAGCCCGGATAGCAGGAGATCCAGGTTCGAGTCCTGGCTGGGACTTTTTATTCTGTTCCCTTGCACTAAAAATTGTTAAAATTTACGTGGGATTATATACCACAAAAAATATTTATAAAATTAAAAATTTAAAAGTAAATAACGAGAGTCATTTAACACAGCTTGACAATGTCAGCTCCTCCGAGCATAAGACGATATATATCGTAGGACGATATATTCGTTTTCTCATGTTTTCTTAGGACATTGTAATTGAACAATCTTGGAGATGGCTTACAATATTAACCAAAATGTTGGCAGATAATAAAAAATACACCTAAACAATTAATGCGAGGAAATAGAATAAAATATCTATCTGTCCCAACCAGGACTCGAACCTGGATCTCCTGCTTTCCAGGCACGAATATAGAATTAGACCACCGGGACTGGTTAGCATTCGTGCCCGGAAAGCAGGAGATCCAGGTTCGAGTCCTGGCTGGGACAAATAGATTTTTTTTTCTATTCCCTCACATAATTGTTTAAAATTTACGTGGGAAATATACCACACCAAAATTAATATTTATAATAAAAAATACACCTTTTTTTAAACTGTATTTTTTTTTGTCAACATTGAACGGTGTCAGAGCGTTTTCCTGGTTTAACCAACCAAAAAAGAGTTTTATTCCAATAAGATCCCATCAAGCCAAAGAAAAGACTTCAATGGTTCGAACTCCTTCATAGGACCGGTCTGGACAAGTAGATGTGAGGTCTTCACATCTACTTGTTTCGATTGGTTGCCAATTTTCTTCAAGGGAAAAATTTGATAATTTTGAGTAAGTTGAAATTGAAGTCCAAGTTCTTTTACAGCCATCCTAAGGAATGGTATCATTGTGGGATTGATCATTTGACTAAAAGATGGCTAATGATGGTAGATAACAATGGACTATACTATGAGTTTGTTTTTTATATCAAATATATAATTATAGAAATATTTGGTTGAAAAACAGTCTTTTTTTTTAATACCACCTTAAATAGGATCTAGTTTCCCTGGTACAGCTATTTTATGATTTCTTAAGCACACAATACTTTACGTGACTAGGCCCCTTAGATATTTGAGATGCAAAAACAGCTTTTGTTTTCTATCAAATGATGGATTACTATCATGTTCATTATCTTCAGTCAATTACAAAAGTATATTTTCTTTTTGTGCTAAATATTTTTTCAAAAGCAATGACTTTAAATAAGTCAGTGCTACAAGAAAAAGTCTCTCATCACCAGAAGGCTATTAATAACTAAAGGAAAAAAATGAACAAACTAAAATAAATTAAACTTTTCATTCTTCAGAAACGAATATTACAATAGAATGGCCAAAAATATAGAGATTTACTTTAGGAACTGACTAAAAAAAATCACAAAATCTTACTTTTTATTATATTAATAAAATTATTAACAAAAAGTACCTGAGGGCAATATCCCAGAGACCTGGTATATGTTGTAAAAGCAGACAGAGGTTCTGGGTGTTATTACTAAGGCGGGAGGAAAGCTCAAGTGCTGATCCCACAACCAGCCAATCTCGAGATGAAAGCACCTTCAAAATATAGACTGCTTCATCATAAACTTTAATCTCCTAGACAAAGAAATACTTTACTGAATTTATTACTTCAAAGATACACAAATGTGTGTGTGAGTGTGCATGATCTTTCACTCATGATTTCAATTCCATCTTTTCACAGAGATATTTACCACTTTAAGATACAATATATTACTTCAATTAAAAAATTTCACATATTTTACATAAAAAATTTCACATAGAAAAAGTCTTGACCCTAATTAGACTATTACAATACTTGTACCACAAGTACCCTTTAGTAATAAGTAAAGTAAACTTTACTAATTTTAGCCAAAAGTGAAATTAGTAATAGAGCTATCACTTAAGCACAGACACACATTAAAATGTCAATGAAGATATACACACCAAAGATGTTATAATTAAGTATTTGGTTAATTCAAATAAAAGTTTATGTAATTTGTTCTCCCTATGCTTGTCAGTCCAATAATTTAATACAGTGTGTATATAATTTTTGGCATATATATTGATTAGGGCACACAGCAGTTGTACTGGTAGGAGAGTTTATCAGTTTGGAGCTCTAAAACTGTACTTGGATCAAGGATGGAAAATTGAAAGCCAACTGTTCAAAGAAATTTGCAATGAGACTAGAACTAGCTACAACTCCACACCTACAGTCTGAAGGGATGATAGAAAGGAGAGGTTAGTGCAATAAGAAAATTTACCTAGGAAGGAAGAGGACTGAATCAAAGAGAATGGAGAAGGTCATAGAAATTTGGATAAAGTTTGTTCCATTTAGGACAGAAAAATGCTAAATAATTTGAATGTTCAGGAAGGTTTCATAACTTTCAGCATAGGCAATAAGGAAATATAAGATGCACAAGGTGCGCATTGATAGTTCTTAATAGAGTGATTAGAAAGTGTATTTCAATGTAGTGTACTGTGACTATGAAATATATTATTTCTTAAGTATTTAAATGTCACATTAATTTTTCAGTTGTGAATATTGTGTTAACAATTTTGTTAAAACTCTTTAGACCCGTATTAGTGTTAAAATACACACTCATACAAACATATGCACATGCATACATGCATATGTGTGTTTTAACAAATAATGTGTATCAAAATGAGAATCATATGAGTGTGGCTAGATCACTGCAAACATACTACTTAAACTGAAATATTAACATTCAAATAAAATAAAGAAATGACAATATATTTTTGTATTAATTGATATGATTTGTTTATTAAAAATTATTATGATATATAAATATTAATTAATTAATTATCTCTTCAATCAATTCTTGATTTTTAACAAGAATTTAGTATAGCAGAGTAATACAGGTATGTTCAGACAATGACAGTTAGTACAAAATACCCTCCATCTGCCACAGATAATTTTACTTCAAGTCAGTGTGGTAAAAGGACATTTGTGCTAACCTAGACTTCTAGTTAATATGGTAAATAATTTAGAAACAAAATTCAGTTTTGGGAGAAAAGAAAATATTAGCCATTAGAAGTAACAAAACTTAAGTAATTCAGAATATTTACTTTGGAACAAGCTAAGACAGAGTTGAGAGAAAAGAGTACTCTTCTGGTTATGGTAAGGCCCATGAATGATGTACTTGAAGGACAATGGAAAGCAGCCAGGAGTTTCCAGAGAGGCCATTGGGAACCTGGAATGCCTAGGCACCCTGAAAGTAGAAGCAAGCAACGCAGCAGCCGGTCCACCACAGCTAAAGTGAGATAGAAAAGAAATACAATTAATTAATTGACTTTAAAATGAAATTAAAACAAGTTCAAATATTAAGACTTTTAATTTCAATATTTTTCTTATTTAAAGTTAATTTTTAAGCCTTTGATAAATTTATTATTTTGATTAATTAAATAATTAATTTTATACATGTAGGTACTATCTTTTAATTAAAACTAGATGCTTTTGAATGGCTGATCCATAATTATATTACAATAGGTATTCTTCTCAGTGTTAATGAATCATTTTTAAAAAGTCTTGTTTAAGAAGTATTATTTGCATTGAAATTCATTTGCAATATTCTGCTCCAGTGATTAGTTTTTTGTTCCCTATCTAAGATAAGAAAAGTTGTCATTGAAGCCCTCTCTACCACAGGTTATAGTATCTGTTACATAACATATTGGTTGAATGTTTTATTATCAATGCTGGTACCAAAAACAATGTAGGGAAAAATATACATTTATACTTATAGTAACTTGAAGGTTAAAGTTTACAAGATAATGGTACCATATTGCATGGTATCTGATTTCAATACATTTTTAGAATCAAGTTTAGAAAATGCTAATGAATGGAATGTGTTAGAATAATCAAATTATCAGAAAATTTCCTTTCTCTAAAGAATATTAATGTGGCGTAAAATCTAAAGAGTCAGTAGTCAATAAAAAATAAAAGTTTAATATCAAAGGGAATCTATCTTCCAGCAGAGCTGGACTTGAAATGGAGACTTACATAAGAATACCCTTAATTATAACAAAAATATTTTAAGTAGAAAATTTTTTGTGGTTCATATGAACAGGAATATTATTGTGTTTCATTGTAAAATAATAAAGACTTTCAAACTTGCTATAAGAAATCATGGTCCTAAAACTGTATGTAGAATGTAATAATGGAGTTGAGAAAAAAAAGCCTAATTAGAAAAAGGAAGAAACTTGATGAAAGATAAAAAACAAGAAATAGCAAATGAAGTTCACAAATTATTTATGATATACCATATACAAAATAAATAATGCATTTTTTTTAGTTGAATAATCTAGAAGACCATTACCCAGGCAGAAAGAACAGGAGAAGAAATGGCACTTGAAGTCTTACCAAGAGTGTAGAATTTTTGAGAATGACTGAGATTGAGAGATTGAAGTAGAATTGTAGACAACCCATCCCAATCATGGCCTCTCTTCTGGTTGAGGCAATTCTCTACTAATGCTAAAAGCTCCAATGATAGTTCCTTACGCTTAAACAAATCAAATACAGTAATTGTAAAATTGTAATTTTAAAGAAAGGAATCAATTATTAAACTTTTTTTTAAAAAATAGATATTTAATACAATAATTAAATAAAAACATAAAATAAAATTATTAAACACAAAACTGTAGAAAATTAAACATAAAATAAAATAATTAGAACTTTGTGAATTCAAAAGTCATGTATTTGAGGCAAAAATTATTGAGATATGAAAAATTATTTTTAAACAAAAGTAGTTTTTGACACCTTTGTCATAAAGGATAAATCTGGACATTGATAAATTTAAAATTCGACCATTTAAATTTTTTTTTAATAAAGCTTGGTACTAAATTAGGTACCACTAAAGAGCAGGCAAAACTCAAACTTTATTTAAATTAGTTCAGAAATTTTAGGTTTACAGTATTTAAAATTTTACTATAGTAGGTTATAGTAAAAATAAAAATAGTAAGAATGTAAAAATAAAATAACAACAAAAGATAGGGGGATTACATTGACTTAAACTTCTAAAGTTTCCTAAGAAAAACTTTTGTTTAAAGAATAACCACTGAGGATATGACAAAAACTATGAAAATGAAACAAAAAAAGGAGAGCCTAAAGCATTCATAAAAATGGATAACAGCTTGGCTGTTAGAGTAATTTTTAAGTTTTAACCCTTAATTTAAGACTCTTAGAGTTTTTTAATCAAGCTAAAATTAGGCACATTATTGAGCCACATAAAACTTGTATACCAAATTCCATAAATTTCCATTCAAATATTTCTGTAAAGTTTTATGAATGACACATAGAATTTTTGATTTTAGGATTCTACAAGTCTTAATACTTATAAAATCAATTTTTTTGGGAAGTATTGTTATAGTGATTTTGAAATTCAATTACATTAGTTTATTTCTATTAGTTTTATAAATCAAGATAAATAGAGGATTTGATTATTTAGAAAGAAGGCAAAACTTCTTCTTTACATTTCACTTACTAAAGGTACCAAGGAAATTAATAAAAATATCTGTTATAAGGAAGAGAAAGAATATATAAACATCATCTCCCCCCACTTCTTTTCTGGTTCTCCTTCTCCTTCAATTGGCTAGCTTCTTGACTTATCACTCACTAACTTATTCAACATAAACTACCCAGGTGTTTCTTCCAGCAGCAAACAAGTAAAAAGACCAATTTTCTGAAAAGGCTAGCTGTTAAAAAATGAGTATAAGAGATGTTGCATCTGATCAACTGTGCTAGAACTACCACGAATAAGTCTCTGGAAAAACAAGTGTATGGGACTAGCCAACATGATCTACAAAATCAAGAACAATTTCCTGAGACTAAACAATGCTGCTACCTTCTGAACAACCATTAGTGCTATAGAAATGCATACCAGCACTAATTCATTGCAAGCAAAACAAAAAAAAAAAAAAAAAACTAATCCTGAAGTTTTGGGAATGCTAGACTACCAGTACTGAACCAACTACAAAATGGCCATGCAGAGACTCATGTCCTGCAGTACACAGAGCAAATAAGAAAATAATTATATCAATGAAATAAATTCAGCTCTACCAAAATCTTCAATAGCAACTTCTTATATGCCTACTAGTAATTATTGCTACTTAACTTCCAAGACTCATAACCAGCTTGAAATTTCTGAAGCACTAAAGAAATCAGCCATTATAACATTATATACTTTATATCTAAATGACTGGAGACTGAGTGGTTTCAAGTCTATACTGATGAACCTAAACCTGCCCCAATAGGACTTGTAGCTTTATCCAAAATATTTTAAATCAGCCAGGGAGTAGGATGCCAGGAGGACAAAGGAGTAGGACCAGGCAAATGCCAGCATCCCTGGCCACAGAAGCACTTGACAACTGTCATCACCTATAAGCCAATCAATGTGCTATCTTCTTTATTGACTACCAGCTAGCATAACTGCAATAACCATAAACCCTATCACTGACTGCCTATACCTTTTCCACCATCAACAACATTTAGAAACAATTTGTGGTAAATCTTCTGCATAAAATCTTATCTTATTTTCCAATAAAAAAATAAATAAACCAATTGAAGTTTCTTCAGGTGCTATATAGGAATTTCCTAAAGCATTTTATTCCATCTAATGACAAGATCAAAACCGAAGAGATCTGAGATGGTGCAACCACTCTGTAACCTCTCTCCAAACGAATACTTATGAGAAAGTAATACCTCAGCATGTCTATTATTCAACTCATTTTAATTTTAGAGTAGAATTGTTAAGCTACTAGAACAGACAAATTCTTAAGGAACACACTAAATTAATCTAGAGAAGTAAAATAAAACAAAGTTTTGTTTTCTGATAACATATTAGAATCCTCTCTGTTTGAATGAGTTAATTGCTGTGAGAAATAAGTATAATAGTAAAATACTGCATGACCAAAAGACCATGCAAATTTGGAAGAATTATCGTTAACTATGTAATAGGAACCATGTGACTCAACTCAAGACATAGTGAGATATTTTAAATCTCTTTCTGGAAGGAATCTAAAAAAATAAAATAAAATATACTTTATATAAATTCTGTTATACATAATTTTTTAGCTGGCTTGAAAGTACCAAGAATTTTTATAATTTTTAACTTTGATAATTATTAAATAATTAACTTGTTCAATACTGGAGTGCATTTCGTCATGGTAATAAATCAATAAAAGTGATACTAATAAAACTGAAATAGGAATCGATGAAATAAAAACTACATATAGCACCCAGCCCCACTTATACCTCCCAGTAAATATTATCTTTGAACACCTCTCTACAGACTATTCTACTAGGTCACCTACAATAGAAGAGCTGTCTTCCAGTATGGCTTGTGATAGGAGAGTGCTTAACATGTTTGAAGGTTCACTTATGTATGAGGACAGCCATGAGACTTGTTCATCGACAGCACCTGAAACATAATTTTGATTCTTAAAAGAAAGTGAAATAAGATTTAGCTTCAAGGGAACGCTCTCCTTAAATATGAATATATAAATTAATATTCTCTCTTAGATACTCTGTTTTGATGATACAGCGAGAGATACAATTATAAAAACATACTGCCGGACAAAATTAAAGGATCACATACAAATATTTATATTATTATTACATAAGAGATAAAAATAGAAATTCCATTGCCCCAGACTGGACTTTGTGTTGTATCTTATCCAGTTAATCCTGTACCTGTTTATATTCCCACCCGTTTATGGAGAAAAGGGTCAGTTAATCCACTTCTTTTCTTTCTTCCTATCAGTAAATGGTTAGTTGTTAGCAAAGATTCATCTTATTGAAGATTTTCTAACATTTAAGAGACTTTAGTTTTTACTTGTGAGTTTAGTAAGAACGTTGTGATGGCCAACAGAAGAGCATTGACCGAAGAGGAATCAATTCGTGCTGTTGCTTTGAGTGAAGAAGGGTTTTCTCAAAGGCATATTGCGCAACGGCTCCAGCGGTCACAATCCGTAGTGTCCAGGGTGCTTAATAGGCACCGTCGAACTGGAGGGCATACAAGAAGAGTCGGACAAGGCCGTCCGAGGTCAACTTCCCACCGTGACGAGAGATTTTTGCAACTGCATGCTCTTCGGGATCGCCGATCAACTGGTAACAGTCTGCGTGGTCTCCTCCAGAGGTTCAGGAATGTGCAAATTTCAGAGCGAACCGTGAGAAGACGACTCAACGATTATGGATTGACCTCCCATCCTTCAGCTACTGGACCTCTTCTCTCTAGGGAAAAGGGGTTGAGCGCTTGAGGTTTGCTCGGGAGCACCTAAACTGGACTCAGGAAGATTGGAGCCTCGTATTATTCAGCGATGAGTCAAGATTCAATATCAAGATTTAAGTACTACTTGATTGATTAAAATCTTTATTTTATAAAACATTTAAATTATAATTAATTTGAATCTCACCGAGCCAGAAAAAAAACTCACTACCTCAGCCAGGAATCGAACTCGGGTCCCAGTAGTCTCCACACTATTCAAATTCGGGTACACGATTCAAATTAATAATGAAATGTGGGATTACTTTACCACAATTATCATCATGCTTTAAGGTATAAGTATATTGTATAATACAATATTATTTACTTTATGTAATTTTACAATTTTATTGGTTTTATAACCCTCCCTCTATGTTTCTAGCCTCACTGCACACTTTGACATATTTTTTATTGCTCTAAATGTTAAGACTCGATACCAAAACTTTTAATTCCTAGACTCTCCAATCCAATTATTAGTATTCTATCATCTCTTCAATCCCCAACCACCCTCCCCATCGACTTTGTGCTATGAGGACTAGGGATCTTTTGTAAAAAAAAGTGCATACTTTATTTTCTTAAATATACTCTCATTAAAAGTGCAGTGAAGAGTTTTTTTATTTTTTTTTTTTATGGTCAAGTCATTAAGGTTTAGACAACTAATTGCCTGGAGCATAACCAGACAACTACTGAGTTTGAATGGGCTACATTATAATTTAAGGCTTAACCTAAAACAGAAACTATTCTCATTCAAAAATATTTTGTTTGTATATTTTCAATAAAGATTTTTAAAAAATTTAAGTAGTTTTAAGTAAAATAATTTTAAAAACTATAACTCATATTCCTTAGTTGATTAAGTGACGTTTTATTTTTAAAAAAGAAAAAGTTTTTAGAACACTTACTGATAAGTTGGATAAGAACTCGAAGGATATCAATAAGGAGAAGTTGGTCTGCAGGGCTTGAAGGAAAGGTTGTGAGATACCTGCGAAAACTCTCCTCCCAGGATAAATTCTGTAGATTGCTGCTACTCCACTTACTAAGCCTTAAGTATCTATTTAAAAAATGGTTATTAATAACAAAGATATTTTTTATGTGAGCTAAGTATAAACAACAAACCAATCCTGATGCTGCGGGTCAAAAATTTGGCCTTGAAATCATGCAAATGAAATTAAAACAATGTTAAGTAAGAAAGAAATAGGGGTATCACCTAACCTGAAACTAGACAAATTCCAGCTGGATCATAAAGCAATATCAAAATCTATCAAAGGGGGTACAAAATGTGAAAGTAGGGAAAGCAGCTAATGTGGTATCAGAACATAACTTCTCATAAATAGAAATACAAAATAAATTTCAAACCAGAAAACTAGAGAGGGAAAAAGTAAAACAGGAGAAGGTATCAAATTATATAGAACAATTGAAGAAGAAGACCAGGGATTTTGAAAGAACATGAAAAACTCCTAAAAACTTGAAGGAAATAACGGAGAGCCTATTAAGGGTGGCAAAAAGCGGGACACTGTTAAGGAAAAAAAAGACGCTAATATGGAATGAATTGTTGACCGCCAAGTTATACAAAGAGAGGATTGTCGGAAATTTCCAGATTCCCAACAATCCTCTCTTCACGGAAAGAAATACATTTGTGTTGGGATCAGAAGTGTAAAGAGGCAGTGGAGAGGAGTTTGGTAATATAGAAGAAACGGAATTAGGGAAAGACAGAGGAAAACCTCTGGAAACTAAGCGAAGAAAGAAGGAGAGGCAAAAACCATCAGAAATAAAAATGCTAACAGAATATATGAGGAGACAAATCATGGAATTGAGGAAAACCTTAAGAGACTTTTCTATAGAGCTATAAAGCAAATAAAAGGATATAAAGTGAAAAATATTAACTTTTGGAGAAAATATGGGAATATAGTACAAAATAACATGGAAAACTGAGAAATTCTCACCAACTACTTCAAAAAATCCCTTAAATTGTAAAAAACCAAAGAACAAACTGAACCTAAAGCCAGCAAGCAGACAAAACGTTCATTGGAAAAACAACAGAGCTACTTCAAAGGATCTGGGAGGAGAAAGAGAATCCAGAGGAGTGGGGGACAGTATTAATGCATCCACTGCATAAAAAAGGTTCCAGAACCAATGTAAATAATTACCGTGGTATATCTGTGTTAAGAGTGACATAAAATTTTCTATAAATAGACTGGAATCACAGATAGATCCTAAACTGGGTGAATATTAGGGGGGGTTTTAGAAAGGGGAGGTAATGCCCCGACAGATAATAAGTCTGAAATTAATTCTTAAATATTACACAACAGTAAAGAAAAGAATTTACATCTATTTGTGTGGACTTTGAAAAAGTGTACTACTCAGTGGACAGGGAAACAGTTTTCAAAAAATTGAAGAGTGTGAAGAAAGGGGAAAAGAAGTAGACAGAGGAAAGGAAGGCACTCTGTTCCAAAAGAATGAGAGAGATATAGAAAAGAAGAGGAATAAGAAAGAAAGTAGACCAAAATGATACTTAAAAGATTTATTAAGATAAAAAATAAATAAATAAAATTTACTTACGAGCAGTTATTTCATATCAACAAAATTCTCAATTTTCATTGATTGTTTAATTTATAAAATATACTTTAGAATTATAAATATATTTTTTCAATAAATTTAAAATCAATAGTGTCTTTAAAATAATATTACTAAAAGATTTCTCACTAAAGTTCATTCTTAACCCATTTGGTGTACAAAACTTATAAAAGTTTCACAAAACATATTCTCATGGATGAGACAAAAAGAAAATACAAAGAAATGTAGCCATAAAAACAAAATTACTCCTTTAAAAAAATGGAATAAGTGATGAATAAACCCTACTAAACAAGTATATTTTTATAAGCAATTTTTCTTTACAAGAAGATTTTTAAAATTAACAACAATTTCAGTAAAATAAATTATGGAATTACCTAGAGATAAGCAATAGAGCTGAGGTAGCAACCTGGTGAGAAGAAGCAGTCTTGAGGTCAATGAGGCAGTTTCCAATTTCTGTGGGAAGGTGAAGAAAAGACTTTGGAGGAGGCAATTCAAGAGGTGCAGGTGGAGGACTAGGGTTATCCATAAGTGCAGCAGGTCCCCCACCTATAGTACTGCACCAAAGAACACCCAGAAAGTGACGAACTTCCCTCCGAGAGAGCAAACCTTTACAATAAACATCAAAATTAAATTAAACATCAAAGAAAAAATTGAACCAGACAAGTAATTCACAAAATTAGTAAAAACAGAATTAATTTAGTCTGAATAAAACATATATTAAATTTTTGAATAACATAGCTCAAAGTTTTTTATTCTCAACAAAATATTTATTAAATAAATATCTTTAAAAATGTGGTTTTAATTTACAACTTTATATTAAATAGATACCAGTGTGCAAGTGTTTAGAATAAGTTAACAATATTTGATATATAAATCCTCTCTCCCTTATAAACTTACGATCAGTTGAGTTGAAATAAATGTTTTGAGCTATATTATATTATTTCTGTGGTATTAAACATTTTTGAGCTAGAAATAAAGCATTCTTAAGATCTTACATTATATTCTAAAAGCATCATTTTAAATTAAAAATATAATTTTATAATNTTTGACCAGATTATTGGTGAAAAATTTGTTGGGGTTTGTTGTTCAAAGATGATTAAAAAATAATAAATAGAATTTTAAAATAAAGTATATTTTTTATTAACTGCTGATGTTTCATCTTATCCTGAAGGTGAGAGGGGATGTGTTTTCACTTAGAAGAAATCTGCATGACAACTCATGATAATGAAAAATCAATCACGCTGATTTGTTCCAGGTGATCACACCTGTTTCATTCATGATAGCCTTCATGATAGCCCTGAAGATGGCTTACAATGTAAGTCGAAATATCGGAAGATAATAAGAAATTCATTTTTTTTATTAAATTCTATTTTTTTTGGATCAACCTTGTCCGTACCTCAACAAATTCTTTACTTTTAATTATTTTATTCATTATAACAACTTTTAGTGTTTCATATATTTTCTTTCTTAGAGTTACATAAAAAAAAAAATCTCAATTCTATTGATAATATTCATTTACTTAACTAAATTCTAAGTTCTATTGTTGAACTTTAATATGAAATTTATTTACATATCTTACAGGATAAAATGTTTTTTTTTTTTTTTTTTTTTTTTTTTTTTTCCTGAGAAAAAATTTTTTTTTTTTTTTTTTTTTTTTTTTTTTTTTACATGTGAATATATATTTGATATTTCTTTGAAGGTTCATAAACTAATAATATAATATATTCTTTTGATTTTACAGGGAGGTGTTCAGTGTTCACTTCCATGAAAGTATTAAGAGGATGAAGAGCATCAACAACTATGTTCTACAAAGATGAGATATTGGACCAACTAGTATTCTTGAGGAGATTTAGAGACCATAATATAGTACTTATGTATTACAAAGTGATGAAGATAGAAAGCAGCTATTGTATACAAAACAAATTGGTATGATCATCTAAGATTATTCTAAATGGCACAAATATGAGACACTTGTTCAGAATTGGCTATAACAATAAAAGCATTACTACAGCCATTATGAAGAAACAGTAATAAGTGAAAGAGATGAAAGCTGTACTTGAAATATGGTACTTATGTAAGCTTGATAAAGATCCTACTAAATGTATCAATATGTATCATCATCATGTTGAATAAATGTATTCAAATGTATCAATCAGAGGTAGTATTCACCATAAATGCAAGCAAAGATGACTGGTTGAAGTTGGAAACTCTCAATATATCAGAACCCGCTCCACCAAGACTGTGGGCAACCAAAGATACACAAAGAGGGAATACTGATGAGACCCATTGTTAGTACTATTGGCTCACCTGCATATAATATATCAAAACACATCGTAGACAAACTGGAAATACAGAACACAAAAATGGGATCACCATTGAGCCCTATTGCAGCGGATATATAAATAGAGGACTTTGAACACAGGGCACTCACCTCAGCTGGGTGTACTAGAGGAGAAGATAGGACACCTCAGGCATTAGTGGAACATTTCATAGACACCATACACTAGAAACACTTTGAGAACGCCACCATCCTAGCTAAAGATAATAAGTACTAACACAGAACAATTAGAGAAGCCATATAAATCATTAAAAATCAAAATAATGTTCATATGGAAGAAGGATATAAACTAAGTCAAAATTGGAAACCAGCATTATCAATCATGAAAATCAACAAAGTTACCGTGATAACAGGATCCAGACAGACACCTCTAGAAACTAACTGATAAGGGCCAACCAATGGGAAAGTGGACTTAGGTCAAGGCTCGGGCCTAGACTGGTATAAAAAGCCCTCTGGACCTGGAGTCACTCTCATTCTACTTTCAGTCTTGAAGAAGCCATCACAGGATGTGTGAAAGCTCAGAAAAAAGTAACTTTTCTACAAGCCCAGAAGTATTTATATATATATATATANTAGTGAGGAGTGAAGAGAGACTGTCTCTATTCCATCGGTTCTTGATTACTATATATGAAAGCGGCGAATGTTTCATTTTCTATATATACTTTCTAAATAGTTATAAAAATTAGGTTCTTTCAGACAAAAGGAAAACTGTTTCATTGACAACTATGTCCATGTAAATGAAAATATTTACAAAAAAAAAACAATAATTAAATAACCATTGAAAATGTTTTTTCATTAGAAAGTAGGTGAGTTGAATAATGTTTGGATATTTAATAAGCAAAACATATTCTTTATAATTTGAACAAAAGTCATAATTTAATAATAATTTATAATATTTTAACCATACAAAATATTGTAATTATTCTTAATCATTACTTTTGAATTTATTTCACTTTTTAATCATATTATTCAATTTTTGAACAATCACTATTTGATTAAATAATTGAGCCGTTTATTTTGAAAGTGATCTAACTCCATTTTTCAACTTTTTGACAGTTACCATGGTTACATGCACAACTTCATATTGTATATCAGTGAAGCATTTCAGGTTGCTTAATTCAGAGCAAATACAGTGAATTTTTCACACAGAAGTTTTTGGAGTTAATTAGATAACTGAGCCGTGTAGTTGGAAAGTGGCCCAACTCTATTTATACGTCTTACTTCAAGATATTTACTATTGATGTCGGAAGGCAGTGATGAAGGTAATTCCAATTAATAATTAGTATTTACAAGTTAACCTAATTTTTGGGACAATTGTGTTAGTTGAAAAACCTGTTTGTATAATTTATTTATAACTTAAAATTTACTATTAAATTTTAGAAATCATTTCACCCATGACGAAAAAAAGAACAAGACTATTTATTAGTTCAGATAGTGAAGAGGAAATAGTAATTAATAATTTTTAAAAAAATCGAAAAAGAAACCGAATTGTACAACAATATTCAAATAATAATAATTATATATTATTATAATATAATAATTAGAAATGATTAACCCACCATACATCCAAAAAGTGCGAAAGATTAAATGAAATTTGGGAAAAAGATATTGCACTAATACCGGAAATATTGTTCCTGAAAATAATTTTCGAAAGCAAAGATTGTGGTTGTCAGAATGCTTGCATAAAAAATTATAATGAAGAAGAAAGAAGAAATATTTTTGAGAAGTTTTGGGGTTTGGCAGATTTTAACAAACAAAATGTATTACTTCACAAAGCTATCGAGCGTAAAATTGTAGAACAAAGGCGTCCAACAAATGGAAAAGGTTCACCAAGAAATTTTAGTTTTAGATATTTGTTACGTTCTAGAAACAGAAAAATTCCTGTATGTAAAAAATTCTTTTTGGATACATTTAAAGTTTGCGAAGGACGCTTAAAAAGAGTACTAAACTCTGCAAATGTGGGCAATGACATATGTGGGAGGATGCTTGGATCATCAAGACAATTATCTGAAGAAGCCAAAAAACACGTTAAAAACCATATTAAAAGTTTCCCTAATTTTGAATCCCATTATACCAGATCTAACAAAAAAATCCTAATAGAAATTATTTACATCCAGATCTAACTATCAGGAAAGTGTTTAATTTAAACGAGCTTCACTGAGAGGAAAATGGAATAAATCTGTTAATGAGTGGACTTATAGGAAAATATTTTAAAAAGATTTTAATATACATTTCCACCAACCGCGCAAAGATACATGCCGAAAATACCATGTCGGGGTAGACCAAGAAAGTTCGAAAATATTGTATTGACACCATTGTATAAAAATATTAGACAAATTACAACAGCAAAATGTAAGGACATAATTGATCTATTACGATACATACCACCAGAACATCATGATTTCTTCAAATCCCTTTCACATGCAGATGAATAGTAAATTGTTTTGTAATAAATTTTGTTCATAATTTTCTATGTTTTGTAATAAATTAAAAAATGTTTTGAATCGCATAAATTATGTTTCTGAAGAGTTAATTCTGAAAAGATATTTATGAAATTATCTAGCTAATAGTAACTTAAAAGTACACTCTTAAAAGTATTTGATATTTGATCAATAAGACTACTTGATGAAGTTCATGATGAATATCTGATTATCTTCAGGCTATAAGTGACCAGAAATCCCCTGCTCTCCAGTAGAAGCAAAGATGAAAAGAAATGATTTTATAAATTAAACAAAATAAAACTTATAAAAATAAGTTACACTTTCGTGACTGAAGAGAAAAATTTGAAGTAGTAGAGTGGCTTCGAACATAAAATGGAAGCTTTAAGTTCTCCACAAGAAGCTGAGGGAAAGAGATAACATCCTCTGAGATTACAATACAATCAGAATAGGCCATCAAAGTGAGAAGTTGTAGCCCATCATTCACCAAGCGCCTTTCAGGTGAAAGTGTAAATAAACCTGTAACAATTATTATAAATAGTTCTAAAAGCATGATTTTACATTTAATCAAATTATTGCATATGTTAAGAGAAACCATAACAAATTTCTCCATGGAATTATAATAATTTATTTTGCTGAGTTAAAGGATAGCAAAACGCTTCTACCTAATAAAAATATCTCATACACAATATTTTCTTATTTATACAGTGAAAAAAAAAGCCAAATATTCTGATTTTGTCAGCAATTAAGATTTTATTTACTTTTAAATAAAACAAATATATTTTCTATAAGGATATCTTAAGTAAATAATTGTTTTTCTTAATATCTGAAGACAGAGCCACAACAATATCTCTAATAAGTTATCTCTGAACACATAATATGATGTACAAAATTACCATGTTATATTTTGTTACTGTCTCAATTATAAACAATAGTCTCGTATAATTTTATTAGATTATTGTTTATTTATTATTATTAGTTGTTTAGTGGATTATTAGTAGTAGTTTGTTAAAAAAAAAAAAAAAAAAGTCTCGTAACTATTTGAATTAAAAAAATATGTATATAACAACAAAATATTTCATTGTCTAAAATGATTGTTAGAGTAAACCATGACTTACCTTTCAGAACAGCACAGTAGATATTGTAGTCAACAGAAAAGTCATTTCTTATTTGAATATTTTGAAATGCCAGATTTTTCAGAACCAAAATTATAGATGCAAATAGATCTCGGGTGTTTTCTGTAGGATTATTCTGTTAAATTAAGAAGTAATGAGACATTTATAAAAAAAGAAAGAAAAATCATTCTAACATATGTAAACCTGAATAAAGGTGGAACCTATTGAACAAGAGAAAGGCCACTTTAGAACAGATGATTACAATACCAGGGCATAAGTTGTCTGAATAGCCAATATATTTTCCGGTGGCTAGAATCATATATATATATATATAATTAT
>KZ807017.1:65828-81827 GCA_000696205.2 Oncopeltus fasciatus
GAGAGAGAGAGAGAGAGAGAGAGAGGGACAGAGAGAGAGAGAGAGAGAGAGGGAGGGAGAGAGAGAGAGAGAGAGAGAGAGAGAGTTTAGATTAGTTCTTTATTGTCATAGGATGCACATCCTTTCTTCCTGACAATTTCAGGCTTCTTATAGAGAGAGTGAGAGACTCTTATCCTATTTCATATCTGTGACAAATATTACATACTGCTTAAGTATATAATATTTGAAAATAATATACTAGTCAGCTTTAGATCACATACAAGGGAAGAATGTAGTATGTCCAATAATAGTGGTAGTGCACCAGCCTCCAGGAGAGGAATGTGAAGTGAAGTCTGTTCTGAGAGAAGGCCGATTTGAATAACAGCTGATCTGAGCATCTTCCCATCTGTTGTCCTCAACAATTCCACAAGCCGAGGAAGATTACTTTCCTGCATAAAAAGGACAGTTATAAATTTGGATATGAAATAACTGTGAAAGCTGTTTAGAAATAAAAATATGAATGGAGTTTGAAATTTCAGAAAAAAAGAAAAGAAAGAAGAGAAATGAAAAAAAAAAAAAATGTAATGTTTACATTGAATTGTACTTTATTCATTCAAAGTCCATTTAAGTAATAAAATGACAATGTAGCTGATTCTAACCTACCAACTACTAAAAAATTAACAAAAATACCAGAAATTGTAATTTAAATTTAATATAGTTTTAAATTACACATGACAATATTTACAAGAAACAGTTAAGTGGAGAATGAGATGAGAACAATACTTAATGGATTTATATTGTTGTAATAAAAGTACAAAAAATAGTAGTAAAAACATTGGAACCATTTGCAATACCAGATGTAATAGGTAGATAGGAAGGAGGGTCGAACTTATAAGACAAAACTACTCGGGAATCGGTATGACAGGAATGAGAGAATCAAAGGACACTCTAGGAGAAAGAAAAGGATTCAAATGTACTGAAAATTACTATATATAGGAAAATTACTATATATGAAAATTACTATCTCAAACATTTTTTATAATATAGTAACATATACTATATTATCAAAAATGTTTGAGAAAATAAAAGGATATGAATTGTGATTTTTTATTTTAGTGAACTGGGGCGAAGTTATACAATTATAAGGAATGAAAAACTCTTAAACTTCACTCGGCGATAATGAGATTTATTTATTAAAGCTGCACGCTTTCGAGATTCAATGTCTTATCCTCAGAGCCCAGAAATCTACAAAGAACATACCGAACAGTATTTAAAATGTTTTCAAGGAAAGTTTAAATATTTAACATTTATACATGTAGTCAAATTAGCTAAAAAAACAAGTCATTAAATTAACCAATAATAATCAGTCAATAAATAACAATAACAACAAAACTACTATTAAATTCTATTATTCATTTATACACACACATGTGTGTGTGCACGTGTGTGTGTGTACATATAAAAATAATAATTTCATATACAGTGAAGAGAAAAAGTTTTGGTAAAAAATGCATGAAAATTATAGGTCTTTCACAAAAAAATAAATCCTTCACATAAGAACCAGTCTCCAAAATAATAAATATGAAATAAAATTTTAAATCACTGACAAAAAAAAAATAAGAAAGAATATTCACAAATAATACGGCCCAAAATTGGGTCCATTATGTACCAATTCATTCCCATAGCTAGTTCAAGATAGCAAGACAATGCCCATGATCATCCAAACATCTCTAGGTTATTAAAGTATGTTGTCATAAAATAATAACACAGATCGGCCTGTATACATTTGATACGATTCTCAAAAAACCATAAAAATTTTAATTTGAAGTCATACTGTAAGAAGAGAATTTAATTCCTTGAATTATTGCTTTTCACTTTCAAAATCAAGCTAAATCTAACAAATTTAATCTAAGAAAAATCTCCAGTTTTTGAGATTACAATTAAAACACAGAACCAATGAGCATAATTTCCCATCACAGGCCTTGAAGAATAAAGTAAAAATGAACAACTGGAAATTTTAGAGCTTATTTAAACTTAGAATGCAGTTTTAAAAATTACAACCACTACTGAATGTCTAATATTACTTAAAGCGGGAAGACTAGGAATACATTTAAAAACACTTGTTAGTACTTACATTGAAAAAATTAATAGGAGAGATCGTCTGTGGAAGAGGCGGAGTATCAGGAAAAGTGAAGGGAACCTCTGGAGAAATTCCTAAAAGATAGATGAGTCTAGTGTAACCTTCAGATGAAACATTACGATCCTTTGAGAATAAGAATCGCACATTGCCCACTAATACCTACAAATATATAAGAGAATAATTAATGAATTAGAGAACTGATAAAAATAATAAATCAACAAATAAATAAATATCACATATACAACAATTTTAATATATTACATGTCTTATACTAGCTAGAATAAGTCAATACAAACAAAAACATATAGTGAGTAACAGGTAGAATGTTCTTATAGACTAAGAGGCACCAATGAAGGTACCATTATGGAAATTTTCTATAAACCCTAATAAACTTTTTTTTTTTTTTTTATTTTTTTTTTTTTTTTTAACAGATAGCTCCTTAATCCACCTCAAGGGCACCTCTTCCCTTAATTATTAAATAGCAAATTAAAATAATAAAAAATTTACATATTCTACCTCAATGTTAGGTTTGGATTCACAAGCAAATGTCTTCTGCTTCTTTATATTAATAAAGCATTTTAATGCCTTATGAAACTTTTGATTTCTTTAGTTTAACTCCCATTAGACCTCTCTAACCCTCCATCATAAAATAAAACTTATGGTCTTAAATTTAACTACAGTTTATTATAATTACAANCTAGATCATCAGAAGGAAAATAATGAAGCATATTAAAGAAAAAATAAATTTATAATTAAATAAAAAGAAGCTTTTTTAATTGTAACTAGTAAGAATAGAAATAGGTTAAAAAAATAAATCAAACCATTTTTGATAAATTGAGTTAATGTTAGACAGCTTATCTTGAAAGACTGTTAAATATATTTATTTCACCATCAGCCACTCAGTCATGAAAGGAGATAGGGGCTAATGCAGGCTGGCATCCTTTTCCTAGAATTCATGGCTCTGGATGAGCTTTTATTCCTCTAAGATAGAAGCTTGCCCAGGGTAAGATTTGAATCCATATCACCAAGATGGATGGTTGGATCTCCACAGCTACCCTGCAGCCTCAAAGACATCGCTTTTAGAAATGCAGTAGAACTTTTGCATTATTATTGTTATTTCAAATGATGAAGGTTGGTAAAAATTCACTTATTTTGAATAATTGAAATCAATGGCCAATATAAATAATAGTTCACTCCCATCTTCCTTCAATACTTGCAAATGAGCAAATGTTTTTTCTGACAGATAAGAGAGGGAGTGTTAGTAAGCAGGGGTCTCAACAGATGATTTGACCTCCCAGGGCTCTACAGTTGTAGGCATTGTGGGCATTTAAAGTTCCCTTAAATTATTATTCTTTGCACCACAACAATTCTATTAAAATATAAATCTTACTAAGTTTTAATAACTTAACCTTATAAGTGTGTGAATCCATAAATATCCATTGCCAGAACGAGGCAGGAACCAGGAATGGAGTTGACTGGCCAAATTATGAGTACCAGTGAAGAAACAACAGAGAAAAATCCTGAGCACTAGGCATAGAGGTACTAAGCCTCCCACCTTAAGTAGATAGCAATGGAGATAACACCCTTTTGTAAATACCAATGAAGCTTTATAAAACCCACTCAGTAGCACATGACTTCATCATCATTCTCATCACCATAACCAGATTTTTTAATAAAAATATTCAAAATTTTCCTAACACCCTAATAAATATTGTTCTTGATTTTGGCATTTAATCCTTAGAAGAGAGTGGTTTTTATTTCATAATTATAAATTATATTTTTACCTATCACTGATAATATATTTTTCATAATAGAAAATGGTAGATAGATCATATAAATGCTGACATAATAATGCACACATAGAGTAAAAGTACCAAGATGCATATAAAACAGAAAATATTTTCTAATTACTAGACAAAGAGCAAAAGTCTTTTGTTTTCAATATGTACAGGTTTACATAATTTTTGCTTTAAATATTCTAATTAATATAATAATATTAATCTTTAACATGTTTTGTCAATAAAAAAAAAATACAGATTGGAAATAAAAATACAATAAGGGAAAAATTATAAACAAAGAAACCTACCTACTAANATATAATTTTCCAAAAGAAGAGTACACTAATTATAAACTAAAGAAAATCACAATGAAAAATTGTCTTAATTTAGAGTGAGATAGAAATTCAAAAGTCAGATTAAAGTGCTAACCAAGGGACTGAAGCAACCAGAAAAACCCTTTTACACAATTCAAAGTTAAGTATAATCATACATCAAAATAACCAAAAATTGATTTTTGTATTAAAACTGGTTGCACAACTAGGAAGTTGACAGGATCATATAGAAGTACAAATCCATCCACATTGTTTATAATGTTTACATAGGCTTCGACGGTCGTCAGATGTATTTACCGTTTCTTCTTCCGGGTTGGACCGTGTCAAATTGTTGTTATTTGCCGAGCTTTCGCACATCATGTGATGGTTTCTTCAGGGCTGAAAAGAGAATGAGTGTTGAACTCTCATTCCTTTTTCAGCCCTGAAGAAGCCATCACATGATGTGCGAAAGCTCGGCAAATAACAACAATTTGACACAGTCCAACCCGGAAGAAGAAACGGTAAATACATTGTTTATAATGTAAGAAGAAGAAATATTGAAAAATAATGCAGAAATTACCTGAAACTTATGGAGGTTGAGACTAGAGAAAACATCTGGATCAAACATTTGAAGAATAGTTCTTCCAAGTGAAGTGTGATTACCGGCAAAAGCCTGTAGTAGTGAAAAACAACTAATTACAGGGCTGAGAAGTGATGACCAATCATCATTATTTAAAAGAAACTTTGCTTTTAGAATCAGCAACCATATAGTCTCAGAAGCTTTACTAACCTAAAAAACAGTCAAAGTAAGATTAAAAGGTTGAAAAAAAAATCATTAAGGATTTTTAAAATAGAAGAAAAAATCTGAGTAATTTATTAATATGAGAGTGGTGTCACTGGTCACCTTCTCTCCTCATGTGACTTTCATTAATGTCATTTTTTTTCTATTATTCATTGTAATAAAATTACAAAATGTTTTAATTTATTTTTAACAGAATGTAATATGTAAATAAAGATTATATAATTTATTAATATAATCAGTCCATAATAATTAAGTCTGTCTTAGCTTGGACACAAGCCCATGGTAGAGAAAGAAGAAGGGTTGAGTTTGGGGAGAAGCAACTCCATCTCATAAAAATTTTATATCAAATAAGAAAAAAATCTGCAAAAGAGAAAAGGTGGATCTTGTTGCATTGCAGGAAATAAGATGAAAAGAGCCACTGTACATCTTAATGAATTTATTCTATTTAATAGCCATGAAAGTAATATCTTTGGAATCAGTTTTCTGCAAAAATTTGGAACAGGCTGTCTTTAAATTAACCCCTAATAATGGGAGTATGTGTAAGTTAAGTCCTAAAGGGGAAAAAAATAAGGAAAAAGTTTATTTTTAAGGCATGTTGGAACATGCCATATAGATTATACCAATATATTTATAATTCTCAGGGTAGAGAAATTTTCTGACCTACAATATAATGGGAAAGTCTCCCTGAATCATCAAATTAAAATGACTTCAGTCATTAGTTTAGCTCTTGACTATATAGGACTATACATTAAGAGTTTTGTGTTTCATCATAAACAGATGGTTATCTGATCAATTGAGTGTAAGAACTAACATGATCAAGTAACCAAGAATCAGGCTGATCTGGCTAATCACAAGCATAGTTTTCACATAACAAATATCTAAAGCTACTTGGGTGCGAGTAGCGATAGTAGCCATTCCCTAATAATCTTAAGCTAGAGACAAAAGCTCATAACAAAACACAAAATGAATGCAAATACCATAACCTATAATATCAATAAACTGAAAAATTATGAAACAAGGAAGGAATTCTGAGAGAGCCACCTGAAAATGAGAAGCAAGATGGAAAACCAGAGGTAAGCTCTTAGTAGAACTGCTCAAGAAATATCAACTCTATCGAATGATAACTTAGTGGATTTCATAGGTATGATATCGAATGTCAAGCTGCTAATGTGAAGAAAATGAAGCCCAGGATGTAAAACATTACTTGACTAACAAGAACTCTCACGATTTATACAGATAACTGCATAAGACAGCCACTAAGCTTTGTAGTTGAATGAATAGGTAGTGGGGGAAAAAGTGGATGACAGAAATAGAAGACAATTATAATGCAAAGAACAGAAGTTCATTTGGGAAGCTGGGGAATGAGTTACGGCATCAAACCCCAAAATAATTCTGTAAATGATGAGGCTGGTAACAAAGTGATTTCCTTTGTCCCTAAGGTTTGCTTTCCAAATGCAGAGTAGCTTGAGATCAGGTAACAAATGCCAAAGAGCCTCTGAATGTAGTTACTAGCAAGAAAGTGCTTCAAAATATTATTTAACACACTTTTAATAAAGAGGTTTATATCATCACTGGACTATAAGTAGAATTTTGTAGCAAAAAAAAAATCATATAATTAAATCATAAGTGCTATAGCCAGAAAAGAGATAGGAAAAAAAGAGAAACTGGAAAAAAAAAAAAAAAAAATCCCCAGGCAGTCAAGTAAAGCTCTGGTATAAAGATAAAGGGTATGAAGATGGCCACACAGTACTTACATATTTTAATAAAAATATTAGAAGAAATTGGTAATAAAAAATGAACAATCCACAAAAATAATTATTTGATAGCTTATTAAACTTCTTAAAAAAAAAATAAAAAAAACTTTTGCACAAATTTGTGATCTTCACCACATTCTATTTCTTGGATCAACGAATATAAGGCATTATCAAATACTGACTATAATTAAAGTTGTGTTTCACATTGATGGAAAAAAAAAAAGATTTCTTAAAATTTTTTTATTGAGAAAGTGCCAGAAAATATAAAATCAAGATAAAGACACTGTGGGCCATTTTTAGCTCAATCTCATTAAATGTAGTTTAACTGGAAATTATTAACGAAAATCGGAAAACAAGAAAATGTGCCAAAACTCATTTATTAATCAATATGAAAAGCTACTCAATTTTATGTATAATTGTCTAACAATTATAGACCACAAATTAAATAAATAAATCTAACAAGTATTAAATAAAATACAAAATTAAAATATAAAATGCTTTGTAGAGTCCATAGACTATGAAGTTATAGTCTATGGACTCTACAAAGCATCATCTCACTAAAATCAGTCTAGTAACACACTTTAAACATTTCTGTATAAGATTTTTTGGGTTCTTTATTAAAGGACATTCTTTTTTGTTGATATTATGATACTTTCATTATGATTTATTAGGAGCATTAAAGTAAATGGGTTTCTTAGTCAGATTCAAAAGATTCATAAGAATAAGAAAACAGAATAAGTTCAACAGAAATTAAAACTTTAATGGATTTTTGGAAAGGAAAAACACAGTTGTGGTTTATGTTAAAAACACATTTTTAATATAAAAATCATATTCATTCATCTATGAGCATAATCATACATAAACATAATTTCTTTTAAATGGAATAATTTCAGAGGGTTCAAGAATTTAAAAGAAAAAATGTATATTCATGGAGATATTTCATAATTCACTTCAACAGCTTATCCTTCATAGTTATTTTAGCTGTTGGAAGAATCAAATTTTATAGAAACAAAAACTAATTTAATTTAAAGAAAAATGGTACCTTTAAGAGAGGACTTGTAAGTCCAAAATTAATTATTTCCTTTAGGACAGAAGCAGTTAATACACACTTTATTTTCCCAAACTCCAGGTTATTTCTGTTGGCAGCAGCTGTGTGTCCAATTACTTGTGTCACCACAGATGCAAATAATGAGAATGTTTCCTCTTTCACAGAATCCTCTAGATGTGAAATGAGAATCAGAAGAATTTTTTCAGAAAGCTCATATTCACTTGGCAGTAAACTCCTAAAGAATATTTAAGAACTCTCATATGACTAATTCTTCAATGCAATTTTTTTATATTCTCATATTAAATTATGTTTTTTACTTATAGAACTAATTTATATTTCATGAAAAAATCTATCTGAATTACATTATTTTATTTATTACTTAACATATTTATTTTAATAATATGTTATGGGACAACTCCACCTTAAATAAACTACTTTTAATATAAAGTATTNTCGAACCTGGATCTCCTGCTATCCGGGCCGGTGCATTTACCAATTATGCTACCAGGACAAGTCTGATAAGTTATTAAATTCCCCGCACTAGTGTCTAACCTCCGAGGCCGACGAATATATTGTCTTATGCTGGGAGGAGGTGACATTGTCAAGCTGTTTAAATGACTCGTTACAATACTCAAAATAACTCCGGAATAAGGAACTCCTGGTACTTTGTCTTTAAAAAAAAAAAAAAAAAAAAAAAGAGATAAAATATAAATAATTTTCAGTTAAATTAAAAGACTAGATCTAGGATTTGTTTTGGTTTTCATTATGTCTACAATAAATGACGCTACACCTATTCTAAAATTAAAATATTTCATTCTATTTATTGCTTACTACATCAAGTTAAGGAAGAACTTAATGAGAATTTAATACAAGTCACGTATTAAATACTCTATGAGGGTTTTGAATAAATTTTAGAATATATTCAATTCCCTGAGTAATTTAAGTATAATTACAGATTATTTAACATTTAATGTTATGACTCAAACTTACATTTCTGATAAAACTTTGAAATACAGACGAATGAGGTCATAATTGTGGTGAATATCCAGAGAAGACAGACTAAAGTGGAAAAGGGTAAGTATTTGGGAAGCTGAAAGCATCGAGTGTTCTTTAATCAATTTTGCAGCAGCCTTCAGAGATTCACCCAACTCCTCTACTTCATCAAAGTCATTGTCCGTTAAGTACTAAAAGTAGTATTAAAACAGTCAAGTAATAGAAAACAAAACATAAAATTTTATCCCATTTTAAAAATTATTTCAATGAATTAATTTATAAATACCTGAAATCTTGAAACATATCTTTTAAAAACATTGTGAATTTTGGGATAGATGAGAGCCAGGCAAGGATCATACAATTCTTCTAAAAGAAGAGACTGAAGCTGATGAGGAATAACTGTAGAGGAAACTGATTCTGGGATGAGAGTAGTAAGAACTTGAGAGACCCAGATCTGCATTTCAAGTCTGCCAAGAGGATCAGTCACTCTAGAACAAATAATAAACCTTGAAATGTACTGTAGTTTTATAAATTATTAAGTAGATTAATAACTTAACAAATAATAATAACCTTACTTTTTAGTAATATTCTTAATTATTTGTTAATACACCATGAATGTGTTCATGTTTATGAAAAGAATCTACAACCAAGAATGAAATCAAATTTAAATAATAGCTATGAATTATTATTAGTCCTAATATTAATCTATGAAGAAAAATTACAATCAAAAATTTTGAATATTGACTCCTGTTTATCAATTTAAAAAGATTACTTTTAATTAATAAGAAACTACCTTTCCTTTTGGGTATTTTATAGCTCAATAAGAAGGGGATGATATGGTGAATATAACTGAGGATGACACATGTGTGGTAATTTTTCATGGTTACAGGTAATTCGACCATAAAAACTACTATCTCTTTCTTTTATGTAAAGTTGGCAGAATCTGAGGAGATGATGTCAAAGGCAGGAGAGGAGATCTAAACCTCCCTTTCAAAACAAGACACACCAATCTTGCATACCCTCCTCTGTTGCATTCTGATTTAATAAGCAGGTGTTCAGTACAAGAGCAAGTGATATTTAGTGCAAACCATGTCTGCTAACTATTAGTGATGGCCTGTCAGTTTACATCACTTTTTGATGTCTGGGACATACAAAAGATCAGCAATCTCAAAGTAAACTCGCAGTGAGCTCTATGTTAGCATCAAAGAGTTCCCAAGTCTGTTTGTTAAGAATTATGCACCAAGGATTCTGCAATTGATGTCAGGAACCTATTATAAGCAGACAGTCTAAAAGGTTTTCTCCATGGTCTTTCCCATTTGTGACAATTTTCTAAGTGGAAGCCATCAATTCCGCCCACGCATCATATCAAGACCTTTGCCTTATCCTAAGGAGGCCAACCCTCAGAAATAGAAAATGTACTGGTCTTTCTCCAAAAGCTGATCCAGTAGGGGAGTGAGAAACCACTGCCTTCTAACGAGACTTGACACTTTAACAAGCACGACCTCTTGTCTCACAACCTTCACCCCTCTTATCTGCCCACAGACCCATTATCTATCCACTTATGAATTAAAACTTTTAGCAATTCTCCTGAGTTTGACTGGTCATGTGTGTAATCCTTTCACGAGAATTAAGATAACAGATTTGAGCATATTCAGAGATATGATATGCTTGGGGAAAATCAAGGTTTATTAGTAAAAATAGATTTTTTGTTCTATCCATGCTCCATCAAATATATTTTAAATTATCACTAGTAGCCTTATTGACAGTTTTTAGTTTTGTAACTATAGGATCCTTAACATCTTATGACGGATTACTGTAATTTGACTTGTTACATTTTAGGCACAGGATACAACCCAGTTAGATAGGAAATTGACTACAGCTAAGAAGCAGTTTTGGGAACCTGGATAACCATCTATATCTAAAGATGAATTTTGTGAGCATCACTTTTAGAGACTCTCAATTCTCTGTAGCCAATATGTTGTTATATTGCTGTTTAGAGATCCTTCAATTTTGCAATCCGATAATAGATAAATAGCGATTAATCATTGGTCTTCATAAGAGTAGCCAAAGATGCTGAGAACGCATCCTCTTACCAAACATTTATACAAGAGTATCTGGACTTAGGAAAAGTGGGAGCAGCCTTACATCCCAGTAAGAACACAATACCTCCTCAAACAGTTCTAAAACAGATAGTACAGCAAACTAAATTTAAGTTATACTTTGGCTAAACAAAATGGAGAAGTATGTTAAATTTTGTAATTTTTAATCTAATCTGTACTGGAACTTATAATTTTGTGTAAGTATACAGTATATGTAAATAAGTATAATTTGACAGTGTTATTCATTGAGAAGACCCTTCAACTTCAACAGAAGCTGATGGAGTAGTGAGCTGCTGGTGGATTTATCTTTAAATGTAGTATTAATTTGAACACTTGTTGAGTCTGTATTGTCACATGCATGTATTGAAAGTCCTTTTCTTTGATTATCAATTCAGATTCATCATTTAAAATATTGTACCTGATTGAGACAAGCCCATTCCCGATTTATGAAGTTTCTTGGATTCATTCATTTCTGAATTATTTTAATTATTCCTAAGTAGAATACAAATTCCATATCATATTTTGTTCCTAAAGATTGCTTCATGCCATTTTTTAGATTTTTTTAAACAACAGATGTTATGCCTGTGCCATTTATATGTTCACTGATAATGAATATAATAAATAAAATAAAATAAGATAATAAAAATAAGATAAATCTTTTGCACGTTCCTCTTCAATTCCTCACAATTCCCAATTTAGAATTAGATTGGATAGATGATCACAATGAGAGGATTGTCAGGAATTCAGTCTTGGTAGTTGAAGAATTAAAAATTAATTTGTAACCAAAAAAAGTTTTTATTTTAGCGAACATTTCAGCCTGAATTTCAGACCTTCATCAGGGCTTTGTGTTTCTTTTTAAAAAAACACAAAACTAATATAGAAACATGGCTATATGTCATAAATCTAGCAAATAAATAAATAAATGAAAATATATAACTGTGTTTAATCTACTAAATAAAATGCATGAAAACTGAATAATAGAAAGAAAGATTATGACATAAAGACATGTTTCTTTATTAATTTTGTATGTATTTTTTTAATATTCAGCCCTGATGAAGGCCTGAAATTCAGGTCAAAATGATTGCTAAAATAAAAACTGGTTTTTAATTCTTCAACAACCAAGACCAAATTCCTAATAATCCTTGTATAATATTGTCATCTCATTACTCCATTAAGGGAGAAATAATAAAGTACATGAAGTAAATAATAATAGTAAAACTGCTCAGAAAAAGATGGATAAATGGAATAAAAACATAGTTATTTGAAAACTTTATCCATAATATCCTTTATTCATTATAATTATTACTACATTAAAAATAAAACATCATTGAGACTATGTTCTTACTTAAAAGCTTTAAGTTTAGATACCAAAGAAAGTAAATGATTGGATATTGATGCCTTCAGAAAACCCCCAGAAGTAGCCTCCCAAAAAGATGTGGTCTCCCCAATGACAAGGTGGAGAAGTCTAAGTGCTGAAGGTAGCTGGTGTCCAAGTCGCTCTACGGCAAGAGCACAATATTCTCCAACACCCTGAAAAGAAAAATTGTAAATCTGCAACATTTTACACTTAATGTAGGAATTAAGTGATTTCCTCAGCATCATAGTTGTGAATATTGATTTTGAATGACATGTAATTCCAATTTCATATAAAGTTAATAAATGAATATTTAATTTATTATTATCTACAGATTTATTGAGCTTGATAAATTATTGCACGTAATTTATAAACAATCAAAATGTTTCTAAGCAAATTTTTAGAGCAAAAAATTCTTCTGCACTCATCATAGCCTGATTTTAGTCAATAACTAATCAAGTAATTTCCTGTTATAGCTTTCATATCTACATATGCAATAAGGTTAATCCTGAACTTCACCTCTGTTACTAAAAGAATAAACTCAATAATGCGTAAAGGAATTTAATACCTAGATTATTAATGTTTAGATCCCCACAGATATCATTCACACTTTCAACTTGATCTCATTTGCTAGCAATCTTAGCTCAAGAATCCACTTCACTGACATCTATTACCAGCCTTAGCAAGCTTGCCATGCCATATACTGAGTTCAAAGAGACTTTAATGTGTAATATCCATCAGGTTGGAAACCATGAATAACAGACACAGCATCTAGTCATTGAACTATCAATGTATTATTCCTAACCATCATGTATTAGGAGAGATACCAGGTATGCAAGTTTAAAATGTCGTTTATTTCTTAAAATATATACACAGTAATTTAAAAAAAAAGTATAATATATTTTATTCAAAGTACTGGCCCTCGCTTTCTACACATTTTGTCCAGCTCTCGGGCAATATATGGATACCATTCCAAAAGAATGCTTCATCTTTATTTGAAATCCATTCATCGAGCCATTTTCGTACGTTTTCGAAATTGTTGAAGTGTTGCTCCGCCAATGAGTGTCCCATCGATGAGAAGAGGTGATAATCAGAAGGCGCCAGGTCAGGTGAATACGGCGGGTGGGGTAGGAGTTCCCAACCAAGCGAAGAAATCGTTTCCTTAGTCAATCTGGCTGAATGTGCAGGAGCGTTATCATGCTGAAGAATGACTTTGGCGTGCCTGTGAGCCCATTCTGGGCGTTTTTCGATCAATGCGTGACTCAAATTGATCATTTGTTGTCGGTAGCGCTCGGTATTGACTGTTTCGCCGGGCTTGAGAAGCTCGTAGTCGATTTGGTCGATTTTCTCGTTTTTGATCAGTAACATCAAAATCACCACGTTTGAAACGTTGAAACCAACGTTCACATGTCTTGACGGTTGGAGCAAGATCGCCATAAGTCTCAACAAAAATTCGATGACATTCAGATGCCTTTTTCTTTTGATTAAATAAGAAAATCATGACATGCCGCAAATGCTCTTTATTTGGCTTAAAATTAGACATTTTTAACACCAAAGAAAGGTATGATACGTCCACGTAAACGACTTAAAAACAACTGACTTTTGTAAACAAATGACTAACAAACAAAATAGCGTTTAGAGATAAGCAAATCCTTCAATAGGCTAAGAGCGCATTCTATTGGAATTAAAACGACATTTTAAACTTGCATACCTGGTAAGACGCCACTATTTCATCAAGAAACAAATATCCACTCTCTTCTTCACCGTACGGTAATGGCATCCTCACTTTTGATGAAGGGATAAAGCCAGAAAGCTTAGCATAATAAATATTTCTGAGAAGACAAAGAAAAAATTTGTATCCTGGAATATGAGTACACCCATACATCCCTCATAAACATGGAAAAATTAAATAGTCTGAGAATGAAGAGTAAACATCAAGTAACAGTGAATTAAATACTATTTAATTATTGAATAATTATAATTTTATAAATATTAATAATCTTAGCATAGTATAATTGTAATAAATTATTCACATTATACAGTTTAAAATAAATAAAATTATTTGCTCCATACAATTGTCTTACATTTCAATGACCAATAACAGATTATCTAATATATTTATGTTTAATTCCATTTCTAAACTATGTCCTAATATGCTTTTTTTGTTTTATTATTTAAATTAAAATCATTGCATTTTTTTTAAGAACTCATGAATTTTTTTTTATATTTTTTTTATTTATTAATTACTTATTATCAAACATTCAATTGAACATTTTTCATACATTTCAGTGGTTTTAATACTATATTAGTTTAAATACAAAATAACTTGTAAAATAATTGTTTTTGTTTTTAATCATTAATGAAGTATGAGTGTAAATTTCCCTGAATTTCCCAAGATTTTATAAGAAATATTTTAACATAGACTTAATTGTATGTAAATTAAATGAAACTTGACAATAGCATTAAGATCATTATTCAATTATTTCATCATTAAGAGTAGAGATTAACCAAACAGCCCAGACTTGATTAAAATTTTTACGAGCTCTATTGGGTATAGTTTTCATTTAAAGGCTAAGTAACTCGATAACTAGTCTTAAAATTTATGCATAATATATGTATATTTTTACAGTACAAGTATGTACTTCAAGAGAAAAAAAAACAGGATGGGCTTAATACAGGTAATACTTTTCTATGGGAAGATGCTGATGGTTAATCCATCACAATTATTACATAAACTTATCATCCCAGTGATTAGATAAATATTTAATGATTTACTTTGTTTTTCAGAGAAAGAAAACTTAAAAAGGTGTTTTCCTATAAGTTAAACTTAATTTTAAAAACTTGCATAACTATAATGATGAAGAGTTTACAAAATTCCCACAAGACTGCTTTTTATTTCCTCCATTAGTAAGTCAATTTATTTTATATCTGTTTGATATACTGACTAAATATCATGCCTAAAAGATAACTATAGTCATAAAATTTGAAAAGCAAGCCTCAATCAAGTTCCTCCACATTTTAATTTTTAAGATAAAATAATGAACATTTTAGTACTGTAAGATATAATGAATTTTATAACTAGCTTTGAAATATTCAGATATTATATATTATATTTGAATGTGTGAATATAAAGTCTTTACCAGTTGTTCAGTGAATGCCTGAGAATTGTTGTCCCATTCACAGAGAGCCAGTTTCTCACCCTCATTGCTTATATTACGAATCTACAAAATAAATAATTCAATTACATAAAAACTATTAAAATGAATAATACAAAATCAGTTAATTGTGTTAAAACAAAGTTCAATTAATGACGATAAATAAAATATCTGCAACAAGAGAATGCTAGCTACTTCAAAATGAGAGTTTGTTGACCGTAGATATTATTCTAAGATGATTTTAGTTGGGGTTCGGTCGAGGTAGATCCAAAAAAACACAAATTAAAAAAATGTATTTTTTTAAAGAAGGATTATCTGCCAACGTTTCGGCTTACATTGTAAGCCATCTTCAGGGCTGTAGAAATACAATGTCATGAGAAGGGGGATGGGGTCTTTGAGGATGGTGTAAATAGATTTTAACTTGTTATTGGTGGAAAAAGAAAGCTTGAGGTTAGGAAAAGTTTTTCTGAGGGATTTCTTAATATTTTCAGACAGTTTTGGAATATAAGAAAGAGAACGGAAAACAAGGTCGTTATTTTGGGGGAGGGGGATAGTTGGAGAAGAGGAAATAAAAAATTCCTTAAAA
>KZ807017.1:89492-105145 GCA_000696205.2 Oncopeltus fasciatus
CCCCCCCCAGGCCCTTAACAAATTTGTGTAACTCTAGCTACAATTAAAAAATAGAAAAACTGAGATAGAAAAGAAAACATCAAATGAAACACATTTGAACATTTATTAAAGATTGAAAACGTAATATAAGTAGAAGTAAAGAGTTGCATAAGTAAAGGGAAGATCTAAAAGAAACAACTGCACTCTAAACCAAACACTTCTAAATTAAGTTTACACCTGTTTAGCCATGTCCAAAATTTAGGGATATGGCGATTCCATATGGAGGCTTGGTTTGCCTGGACTAAGGCACCTCCACACTGAAAGGCACTAAGGAGGAAGAGAAAGAAGAAGAAGAAGATCTATATATCTAAAATTAACAAGGTCACAATAGGCCTAAAATAGGTCAATGTAGATTTTTTCTTTCTGTGGTCCCTGTAACTATCTGGAGTCACTAAAAATAGGGCTCTCAGACTTCAATTAGCATTAAATTCAATTATTAATGTTTCATTTCAGAGTTTAATTGAATTTTTTAATTTATTCAATTATTTTTGACAATCAATTATTATTATTTGGAAAGGGTCAAAAGGATTCAGTAAAATATCAGTTAAAAATTGTTGAAATGAAATAAACTTCATTAATTAAACTTTCACCTAATTTTTTTATAACAAATATATTTACCTGCTTGAAACATTAGAAGAAGTCTGAATAATCTGAAGCTGGCTAGAATCTTCCAGAGCAGACTGATCACCATATAATGATCTGTAAAAAAAAAAATTATTAGTAAGAAAGAATTAGTAATCTAATTTTTCAGGACTGCCAAAGCCCAAAAGGTCCTTTAGGGACTCCAAAGATGCAGGTTTGATTTCTGCTCTGGGTAGGTTTTTATTCTCAATAAAAGCCTACAAAGCACAATGGTGGTTACCTATAGAAAGACCCTTCTTAAGATCCTAAGAGGCTGAAACAGAGGTTTAAAAAAATCAAATATTTAATTAGAGAATAATAATTCAAATTTTATGTATAGAACTCACAATTTTATACATAAAAAACTAAGCTAATAAATAATGGAAGCTCCTAGACATGTTAACTAATAATACTATACAAGTTAACTCACAAATTAATCAGTGGCTAAATTCACATAAGAAATATTTAATATATATGGAAAGGTAAAATAATGAAAATAAATAAGAGACATGCTGGCACTGCTGGTTCAAATCCCTTCCTGAGCCAACTTTTATTGAGTAATACTTTGGTTGAGTTTTCAAAAAGATGTATCTTTGTTTTAGATTCGAATTTACAAAAACAATTTTGCTTACTTGTTGACTATAGTTACTACAGAGGTACAATTGCAACAGATGGGCAAACTAGGAGAAGTTACTAGGATAACTTACACTGGAAAATGCAAGGAGGAGAGGATTGTTTGGTTGGAGCTGAAGTCTGAAAGGAGTGGCGAGATTCTGGGAATGCTTGGAACAATGTTTAAAATAACAGCATAATTTACATAATATTCATGAGAAATATTAGTGAATGGACACAAAATTAAATTATTCTAGTACTAAAATAAAAATAATTAGACAGACTTAATCACATTTTTGAATGAGTAGAAGGAAGATATAAAAGATTTGAACAATGGGAGGGAAAAGTACCAGATATTAGCAGGATGGAATACCAAAAGGAGGAAGCTCAGGCAAACTAGGGGCAGCCAAATAAAGAAATACAATGCAATAGGAATTGAGATCACTACTGATCAGATACTACTGATATAGGATTTGAATCAGAGGAGGCCAGAGATACAAGTAAAGGGTAGAGCAAAGATTAAAGGAAGAATCTCACATAAGAAGGATGGGAAGTTGGTTGAAGAGAGAGTCTAACTATCAGATTTTCTTTAAATCTGATAGAATAACCACAATCTATTAATAGATGTATAAAAAAATCAATTCATTTTTGTTTACTTTGTGGATTTTAATAATCCTTTATTAAGGTGCCTACAACATAAAGCAAACACAACCGCTAGTCGAAATCTGTCAATTTTCACTTGTTGAATCATAGATAATTTCATAGATACTAAGAATTTCCCACTATTAGTCCTCAAATTAAAACAGATAGAATAACCTTATTTTTAGGAAATCCAGACAATGCTAGTCAATTATATATTAGTACTTCCTCACAAATCCTCTTTTCTTTCTTTCTTTAATATAGCATAATATGCACCATTAACAAATTATAATTCACTTTTTAAATATATGGAATTAGTCTAATAAAATGTCTATTGCATAAAAAAGTTGTCTCTTTTATTGTTTTTTTCTCATTCATTATTTTTACATTTTCATAATCTATCTTGTTTCACGTTTCTGGTTTTTATTTATTTTATTTTTTTTTCATATTCATTTATGAATTTTTTAGGATATATATATAAAGATAGGCCACTATTAAGCCTTGGACCTTTTATTTAGTATTAATTGTTTTTTTCAAATTTCCCATTCTACTATGTATGGTAAATAACAGATACAACAATCTTTGTACTTTTATATATTCTTACTTTACACCCTAGCAAATTATATTATTTTATCTTGAACAAAATTCAGAAAAAATAGTATTGGTGAAATACAGTTAGGAACAACCACTCTTTCAAGAGAGTGACGCAAACAGGTGATTCAACAGGCAATCACTAAACATCATTCTTCATTTCTCAGTCACTAATTATAACCATAGTAAGAAAAATAGAAAATAATTGAAAAGTACACAGATTAAAAAGCACATAGACATTCAAAAAGGAAAACAAATTTTTTATATGTTATTTTATTTTATTTTTAAATATAAATACAACAGGATTTGTTATTAGAATCATGAACAGAAAGGGATAGCCATGGGTGATGGACCCATTTTCTCCAATAGAAGTGGCAATTGTAATTAGGGAATTCATTTATTGCCTTCCGCATTCCATATTTTATTATTATTNGTCGAGGTTGATCCAAAAAAATACAATTTAAAAAAAATGTGTATTTTTTATTATCAGTCGACGTTTCTGTACATTGTAAGCCATCTTCAGGGCTACAGGAAGGCTATACTATATATAAATATGAATATCTTAATCAATGTAAATTGGTGGACTCATAGGACGTTTCTAAATTATACAATTAAAATTACCTGGGCAAGTTTAATAATCAACTGCAGAACATCTTTCTTGCAAGGGACATTGGAAAATTCAAACCACTCAACTAATATATATATATATTGTGTGACAGTCGTTCCTTTTATTATCAGATAATTTATATATATTTCCTGAGAAATCTGCTAATAATTATGTAATGATAATAATGTGTTGGAATTTCTAAGTATAAGAATGTGTTATATGAGCTAAGAGTCTAGAGTCTCTTTTTAAACACTTCTGAACAAAATCCTAAAGATTTCTTATATAACCATTTTCATAATGCACTTCATATATATGAACATATATAATTAAAAACATAGAAGAAATTCCTAATTCTAATAAACCAGAAAAGTTAAAATTGTAAATAGTAAATTGAAAAGCACTGAACTGATTTTCATGAAGTTGTAAAATAATTTAAATTCAGTCTATGCCTACCTCTTAGAGGTACCTAATTCAATATGAGCATTCAAAGAGTAAAATAAAGGGTTAAGATCTTAAGATAACAATAACTTTGAAATGGCATGATTTATCAACCTCAGACCTTTTTACTCTGAAAATATTGAAAATACTACATTTTTGTTCTATAGTTTTCATTGTATTTCCTCCATTTGTACCTCAATGAGATGTTTTTCAAATTCATATGTTTCCAATATTTGATTTTATTTTCTAAAATTTTTATCATGAATAATATTATAGAAAAGGGCATATTTAAACATGTAATAAATTAAACTACTGTGGAATAATTTGCAGTATTTTCAATTTTCAGTCTACATATTTTGAAATTCAAAACATTAAATTTTGTGGAGGGTTATGATTTTGATTATATGGTCAATTGCAGTTTTATGTTCTATTAGGATGATAAACTAAAAATATTTGTCTGTCATTTTGCTGTAGAAGAAATTTATTAGTGCCAAAGAAGCTGAACTGATTTTAATAAAATTTGTGATATAAGTTCGGTTCATATGATCATATTTCATCAATATAAGGGGGTTAAATTTAGGGGTGAAAGTTAAAAATTAATTCATCCAATAGCCAAACAGTTACATCTATTAACTTGAGTTTGCTTTATTTTGACAGAAACATTAGGCTCATTTCATCTCCATTTGTACTTCAAAGAAATGATTTAAATTTGCATCACTTCATTATGTTTATTTCATTCCCCATGCTTTTTATGACTAATATTAATTAAAAATGCATGTTAAGACAGATTTTCAAATCTATAAGTTAATAAACTAAAATGGAATAGATTGCAGTATTTAGCAAAAAAGAGAAACTGTTAAGAATTAAAAAATGTTTTTAATTTTAAAATAGATTTATATAGGGTAAACAAGAAATGATAAATTAATAACTTATTTAACAATTGAATGTATTTATTCAACCCATGATGTCATTACAAAAATAAAAACACATAGGGGTGATTGAACTTGTTAAGAAGTAAAAAGATAGATTCAGAAAATGTAGTATCTGAATACATAAACAAACACGCACAATGGACTTGGATGGTTTGAGTCCTCAACATTTGTCAAGTCAATACACTGGTGAATAGCTGCCAGCTCCTTAGGGTATTCGGCTCCCACGGATTTTTTAAGTCTAGCCAGGCCAGGATCAGCCACTTGCAAGTAAAAAGCTCCATCTCTCTCCTAAAGAAGTAAAATAAAAATAAAATGTATACTTGCACTAAAATACAGTTCTCTTTATATATATATTTAAAATACACAAAAAATATGGAGAGTCCACCACTTATCCAAAAGTAAGAAATATCGCCTTTTAGATAGCTCTTAACATAAGAAACCAACTATTATTCATATACCTACCTGATATTGACATACATTTTTCAAAAAAATTATTTCTTAAATTACTTGATACTTTGATAACCGCTAGAGTTGAAAACAGTGAATGTTGTGAGCAGAGGAGGAGAGTGATTTATTTTGGTTATATAATGCATTTAAGATTAATTAACATTGAAATTCTAAAGAGAATTTATTTTAAATAAACTTATTTTAAAAAAACATACCAAGAAAAATATAGAAGAATGTAATTTCGAGTGTTGGACCAGACTTCTAATTTTTAAAATATAGAAACCAAATTCAGTATTTATGCACAAGTATCTAAATTTTTTTTTTTTTTTTTATCCTCTTGTATAAAATTAATAGGGGATTAAATACCAAAACAATCCAGTATTTAAATTAATATCTTTCTTATTATGCATTTTTTGAAAAATGTTAATGTTTCGATTCTGCCAATGAACAGTATCTAATTAAGGTTGGGTGTTCCCAGAAATTTTCTGAGTCATTATATTGAGAAGCAGAGAAAAAAAAAAACAAAAAAACTGAGCACTGAGAGTATTGGACCTAGGAACTCCCTGTGTCATAACCACTAAACCACTGGACCACCATATCAGCTTCTATATGGTTTTATCTTGGTAATTTAAATTATTTATAAAAAATAAACAAAATTAATACACACATTCACACACACACACACACACACACACACATATATATATATCGAGTNAAATAAAAATTAATTTAATAAATAAGTTTGGAAAAATAAAAAAATTTGCTTGTACCATAATGACTAATAGGTAAATTATTCATTAATATTTTTAAACCGTTTTGTTCAGCTTAACTAAGCTTAGTTAACCAACTCAAGTTTTTTTATTGCTTATTTTTTAAAAAATATAGATTAGGTATATTTTTAGATAATGAATTAATTGTGGTATGTAATCCCACGCTAAATTAACTATAAAAATGCCAGAAAAAAAAAAATAAAATAAAAAAGGTAGTAAGATTTTTTTTTTTTTCTGGCTCCCTGTGCATTTCTGGTATATTTTTAGGTTTATTTATATTTAACCACGTGTTCTCTACGTATTGGTTTTAACAGGAAATGAAGACACGTCATAATCACAATCTGTAAAGTAAAATGAAATCGCCGGTTTCTGTCTTGCGAATCTCTCATCATCATTATCAAATTGAGGCAGAATGGATGGGAAGTTATTCGGAGATCGCAAATCAAATCATCTGATTACAATTAAAGGAACGGGTTTCGATTAAAATCATTTCGATTCCCTCGCGATTGATTTAGGCTGACTTGTTCACTCAAAATGAGGCATTAAAGTCTCCGGAAGAGATTGGAGACTTCAATGCCTGAATGACGTTTAGTTTTGTCGAAGTCGTTCCTGTACTTAGAAGCTTTATGAAGCTTTTAAGAATTATATATTTATTTATTATATGTATCTTTAATGAAAGATGGGAAATCTGTTTATTTGGCGCTACTCCTGCGCGACGGACTTATTCTGTCGGAGTGGATATGGAAACAGCTTCTATAGAATTGTACTGGGGCACGCTAACCGAAGAATAGTTTTTTAAATCCTCAATCAAAGTTTCATTTTGCACAAATGCTTTGATATTAAGTAAGCCGTTAAGTAGCTTAGTTCTAAAATATAAGAATATATAATGCGTTATGTAAAATACACATTTACATCAGTGGCAGTTGTGTTGATATACTGTAAAAATAGCTTCGTTTGCTGATCGCTGTTATTTGCAAATTACCCTTTGTTTTCAGCTAGCGCACTTTATCATTTGTTCAAAACTAAAATGATAATTAATATTAATTTACGCATCTTTCTTTGCTGAACGAAGCAAGCTTTCGTAAGGATTTTTCTAGGATACTTATATCTGTATATTTTTAAAAATTTGTATTACATATAATGTTACGTTTTTATTTCCTACTTGCATGTTAAAATTGGTTTTCCCCTTTACTGAAAGTTAAGATTACTATAATGTCCAGGATTATAAATTTAATAGACATAAACAATCAATATCAAGATTTGCTAGATATCCCCTCAAGATTATAATTTCATATATTTATTTGTCACTCATCTGATCTCTATAACATATAAAATTATTCTGTTTTTAAATTATTTTTATATTAAAGAACATCATCATTTAATATGGTTTAACAAAGCTGGCTAGAAGTTTGTTTTTTTTTGTTGAAACAGATGAAACAATGATCGGGCATTTTTGTCATATATTGGTGTTTATATATTTTTCCCTTAATTATAACTAATTTATATTTGTTTTTACATATTTTATGTAATTAATAGCCTTGGTATTTAAACCTGTAAGGCCATATCGTGTTAGCTGAAAATCTAAGGGTTTTATTTTAATTCAAGTAATTTGTTTTCTTAATATATTTTTAACAGTGATGGCCCTTCACCTCTTATTGTATTTTATTGCATTGTATACACTATTGTAACTACAGACGCCTCCCCCTCCCCGATATTCTTTCTTGTAAAACTCCTTCTAATTTTATATTTAAGAGAGAAGCTGTGGCACATCGTTCCACAAGAAAAATAAAAATGAAATTTATAAAAATTGGCCTGTTGGTTTTCTCTTAAGCACATTACTCAAACTCTTGAATTTTTTTCCTATCGATTTGTGACAATCAAAGGTGATTCAGACACATTTAAAGGCCTCGAATGATAATTCTTTGACTATGGATAGGAGCCCCACATGAAAATGGAATTAACTGTGAGGTTATTGTGTGATATATTGTAGCCATTCAAAAACAAATTATGAAAAATAAACTGCAGTTTTCTGAAGATAAAATGAGTCGCATGTATTTCCTGTCAAATTTACGTCTGAGCCAAAATTATAGAGAAAATATGTGGTTGGTTGTGGGCTTATGAACGGCCAAGTTAGGAACTGCACTCTCACGTAATCGATCCAGCAGCAGTAGATGGGAGAGAATGAAGATGTGTGGCTCGTACTTATGAAAGCCAGTCCTCGAGGACAACCCACTTGCTGGGGCCTTACGTACGACTACGATTGCGCTCTATAGATCTTGTTGAAATAGATGCAGTTTCTGCTGCGACTACAGATTTTAGCAGATTTTGGAAATGGAGCTATTAACTCTGGTACCATGGCATGTATTTTGAAAAATTTCAACGGATCTTCATTGGCGATGCTAAATATGTGTGTGTGTACCTACATTATATTTTTTTTTTTTTTAATAGTACTTCCTCTCTTTGTGCAGATAAGTAGTAAGTGTTGAAATCATCTGTGCTTCTTTTATTACTCAATGTTGAATATATATATATATATATGTGTGTGTGTATCTACATATTTTGCTTTCCCGGTTGTAATTTGTTCCAGTTTCAAATAAGTACCAAGTCCTGTGCCCTTAGTTACCTGGTAGGCAATTTAAATTTAAATATTTCTAACTCAGACCTTGTGGCACTTCATCTGTTTGAATCACAAGTTTTTATTTCCCAATAATTCGCCTACGATGACATATTTTATTTCTCAAGAACATGGGGTTTTTTGGATCAATCTTGACCGAATATCAACAAAAAACATCTACTATATAAAACAGGTGTTCTTACAGACAACAAAATGGTCGATATGATTTTCAGTTCCATTGTGTAGAAAAATAACGAATGAATTATTCAAACAGACAAATGTAAATATAATTACTCATATTTGATTTTGATAATGGAAACAGAACAATGATACAGAGTGCATTTTTAGATTAGGAAATAATTTGAAATGATAAGGAAATGTTTCAAAAATGGAAGAAAAACTCATAAAATTAAAATGGATTTTTTAATTTTATTCCTCCGCAACTAATATTCAAAAAAATTTCAAATCAAATGAAAAAAGCTTTGACTGTAATAAATGAATGTGCCAATGAAGAAATAAATTAAAATGAATGTATTTTTTTAAATATTCAAAACCATCATGCATGTCTCAAATTTTATTACATAACTGTAGCATAAAATAAGTCCAAAATTAAATTATCTCAAAAATAAAAATGAGAAAAAGAGATAATATGTTTATAAAATATTTTTAATGACAAATTTTTCATAAAATATTAACAAAACTAATGCTGAATATGTCGAAATTTTGAGTTTAAGACAGACATTCAAATACCTAATTGGACAACCCACTTAAGGACAAAATTGAAAAATCAACAAGTGGGCCATATTCCAAATGGTGGAAGATGGGCAACGTTGGAAGAGGGCAACAAGTATGTAGCAGTTACTTTTTTTTATGCCACAAAAGTAGCAATCACGGAAAGGCTTTGTTTTGTAACTATATCTGACAAGTTCCTCAGAAACTTCTACAGGTATTTATCCTGAGCCAATTGAGATAGAGCTGAATTTCAAATCTTGAGGTCTGATATTAACGAATAGCACTAAGCGATGGTCTTTTAGTAAATAATTTTAAAAGTTAGAATGAATTACGCTTGATGGCTCTTATTGGCATTCAGGAGGTTTTATCTTTATATTTTAAAAATAAGATATATGATAATAAATGCTTATGATAATCGAGTATAATGATATTACCAGTACTGATGTACGTTATTATATGACGGAGCCCAGTTGACTGATTTTTACTTTAATTTTTCAGATGTTCTCCAAATTGACCTGCTTTTTTCCATGTAAATACCGCATGTTCATATATCTCCTTATCAAAGCTAAGATACTTGGGAACTCAACTAGTTTATAAATACACACACACACATATATAAGTAAAACTAAATAAAAAATACAAAACAGATAAATTAAGGTTAAAATAACTGCTAATCCTCATGCAGTTATGTTATTTTGTGTTTTTAATGTAGGATAAGTAAAAACAGGATGAGTAATTGAGTTTTATGATGAAAGGGAAAAAGCAAGTTTCAAGTCACGGCCATTATAGTATTACCCTGGGCCAGGGCGGTCCTCTGGAGATGTTAGTTTTTGTGGTCGGCGGTCAGATTGTCCGCAGCCTACCAAGCTCATGAGGCTAAAAGTCCATGCAAGGGGTTGGTATGTGCAATTTTCCCCACCACAATAAGCTTTATCGGAGAAAATAATGGACTTATGCTGCGAGTGTCACTTCAATTCAGAAGAGTAATCTATTCGACGTCACAAATAAGATCAAACTTTTATTAGATAATTTTATTAGTTGGACTTTGGTCAAGGTAGACCCAAAAAATACAATTTAAAAAATGTGTATATTTAATGATTTGCCAACGTTTCGACTTAAATTGTGAGCCATCTTCAGGGCTATCATGAAGGCGAGAGGGAACGTCACTTGGGTCCCATATTCATGACTGACTCACAGTCAATATGTTCATATATGTATGAGTGTCTATACATATATATTCTTGTCTGGGGTATCATTGGATGTGTTTTCCCACTTTTGTCCATCATGTCTTTTCATATTTTATTCATCAATTTCTTGATTCTTTATTTTTCTGATGATACCATGTGGTCCGGGTTTCTTTCAAGCCCTCTCTCCATCCGCTCGGATAATTTTGTCTACTGAAGGACTCAGCCAGTTATTTATCATATAATGGGAATGAGTTCGTTAGTAGAATAAATTATTCGAGTGGATGGAGAGAGTGCTTATTAGAAAGGCTTATTTTATTTATTTTTTTCCTAAACCTAATATAAGCTCACTGTTTTTTTTTTTCTTTATTTTTTCTTTTTCTTTCCCCAGTCATATTGTTATAGATTGTTAACTCATCAGTCTTGAGGAAAAGTTATTTTTGTTTAATTTTCACTATTTCTTTTATAAGTAATTTTTGTTTTATTTATTTATAATTATGTATGTTTTTTGTATAAAATTCCCCTAAAGGTATTCAAAGGAACTCTGTTAGTCCCAGAATAAAGTTTATTTTCTTCTTCTTCTTCTTCAAAGCCGTCCTCATTGACATTACCTTCTCATAAATTGAAATTCTTAATATCAGCTTAGTTATTTACTCTTATTTATGTACATCTTTAATGAAACATGAAAATAGTATAGATAATATATGCAGCTTATGCTTGATTGACTTACAATCAATCTTTTTTTTTTTTTTTTAATACTTGATAAACGAGTAAAATAAAAAAACCCAGCTTATTTGATGGATTTCCATGATTAAAATGAGGGTCAATATTCCACTACTGTGGACAGGATTTTCTTTCAATTATTTTCTTTTCTTTCTTTCAGACTATTTATGTTTCTCCAAGTCTGTCCCCGGCAAGAAACACTGAAAGCTGGAACCTTACACTAATTGCCGCCCGTTCTCAGCTTTGATCTCCAAGAGGCACGAGGTAAAATTAGCTTGGGGTTAGGTAAGGCCGCGTGATCCACCCTCCTCTTTCCCATCCATCCACCAATTCCCTTAACTCCTCGGGCTATATATAAACTACCGCGAAGGTGGAAAACGATATATATATTTTTTTTTCGTCGCCTGCTTTTAAAATTGAGCGTTTAAAGTGTTAGCAAACAAGTTAAACCAGCAAAGATTCGATGTTTAGTTTTCGATTTACTTTATTATTTCACCGTATCCATAAAACTAAACAACTAACTATCGAAAAACTGCATGCTTTAAAGCAATGGTCACTAACATTTTATATTAATCTATTAGGAATAAGAGTTTAGCTGAATACCTGTTTGTGATGAGGGCACGAATCCTATCCGAAGTAATTTTTGTTTAATTTTGTGGGCTGTTGTAAAATAAAATAATTATATTAGTGAAGCCACTTCATGTCTAATGATATTCCAAAGCTCGCAACAAGACATTAGGGCCATTGAAAACGCCTACACAAGCCGTTCTTTTTCCGTCTTGAATATATTTAATATTCTAAGTATTTAAACAGCCAACTTTAAGTTTAGGATCCGTACACGAGGAGTAGAAACACAAAGACAGGAAGTACGTTTTTTTTGTGCTTTTCACAACAAATTCTCTTCAGGACATATACCATCATTTCACCTCAGAAACTGTTCGAAGGTTTTAGAGGGGATCTCAAAGGCTCAATAAAGGGGATCTCAAAGATGAAGGTACTCAGAAAATAAACTTGGGGTGGTCTGGGCTCTGAGCTGTAGTGAAAGCAGACTATTGGATAGTAACCCCAAAACGTCGTCCAGATTGGTGGCGTGGGATCAATAACCCAACCTTGTAATTAAATCAACCCGTTAACTTCAAATAGCAATCTGGGTGGAAACGACAAAGGAACTCGGGTTTGGATTTAACTGTCGTTACTCACATTTAATTTCCGATCGTTACTCCAGCCTGGAAAGATGGCAAGGGTAGCGGAGCAGATATTAGAATACAAAATAGGTGTTATATTAGCTTTGTAAGGTATTCAATGGTACAGAAAATGCAGAATCAATAAGAAAGATTATATGATGATGTTTAGTTATGAGAATATCAAAAAGGAAGAAATGGTACTGCATTCATTGTGGCAGGAAAAGCAAAACAGAGTATAGTATGATTTGATTAAGTTAATGCTAGGATTTTCAAAATGAGAATGGGAAGAAGATTTCGAAATGTTCTTTTAATGTCTGCGTATGCGCCAACTGAAGGCAAAGAGGACGAGATAAAAGTAGACTTTTATCAAGAGATAGTTTTGGATGATTTGAATGAACTAATAGGAAAATAAAGTTATGTTAGTGCACAGTATTTGGTCGATTCAATACTCATAGTAAGTCAGTTGGTAACGGAGAGTTTTGTTAGTTTGCGGAAATATGGGCATATGGAGCAATACTTTCCAATAAATAAATTTACATTTAAGAATGGAAGTTCCCAAAGGGAGCAATAATAATTTTTATGACTCATCATTATATGTTTAAACTGAAGCTCCGAAAACATCTTGCACTGATAAGAACTGCTTAACGGTGCTGTAGGAAAATATGAGATATTGATAAGCTGAAAGATCCTGAATTATAATTTAGATCACCACTAAATAGGAATCTGAAAAGGAATGTGTGGACTGAAATGGAAGAAAATTGAAAATTAGAAGAATCAGCAGAAGAGGAGATAGATGAGAAGAATGGGCATAGGTATGAGGAGTGGTTTGATGCTTTAGGCGAGAGAGAAATCAGCCTGAAACAGCGATGTTGCAGCGCTCTATAAGACAACCCTTGCGGCATACAGAGAAAGTAGAAAAGAAACCAAGATTCGTGGATTCGTAATAAGAAACGTAATTTTATGAAAAGAAAAACAGACTAGAGTCAGAAATTGAGAGCGGAAAATGTGTCAGGGAAAGTAAAGTGTACGAGTCAGGGTTTTCAGTCGAAAATGAACGGATGCAAAGATAAATATAACGCTGAAGTTGAGAGATCCCGAGTTCTGGGTAGATGGGAAGAGCACTACACAGAATTGCTTAACTGTGATGGTGATGAATTGGCGCAGATGGCAGTGATGAAGAAAGGAGCTTGGATGGTCTGGAACAGTTGTCAATAGAAGAGGTGGCTGAAGCGATTGAATAATTAAAAAACAATAACAAAGCACTAGTGGGGGGGGGGGGAGGTATGGTGGTTAAAAAATTCTTTGAATACGGAGGAGAATTGATAAACCTAAGTGATATATATTTACTGTTGAAGGAAGTCATGCCTCGGGAGTGGTAAATTACAGAGGAAATTCCCTAATGGCTGTAGCCTACAGAATCGCTATTAAACAACACCTCTTTGTGAGGTTCAACGTGCTTGCTTGAATGCCAGTCTGGATTTAGCAGCTAATGTAAAATGCTTGAGGAAATAAGATTGACCTGCATATGTTGTTTGTAGATTACCGGCAAGCTTTCAATGTTCCACAATATGAATAAGGTTATTCCAAAATTACAATCGATAATAGCAATGCAAAAATAATTATTATTGGCATTGTAAGCAAATACTTTCCATTAATGGCTGAGGTTAGAAATGGGGATGGTTTGTCTGCTATATTTTCTAATATTGCACTTAATAATGGTTTGGTGAAACTGGATTGACCCAGTTGCATAATTAATGCAATGGAGCAAACTTTGTGTAGATGAAATATGCCTAATTAGCAGTACCTGCAGTCATTAAAGGAAATGTTTACAATATTGACAGTCGAAAGTGAAAGTGCTGAGCGGGAAATCAATTAAGGGAAGACAAAATACATTGTATGTCAGGACCGACAATGAGGCTGGACCTCAAAGCGTTTAAATATGTAATCTCAGCTTCAAAAATACGAGACCTGTGGATGGTGGTGAATTCTTAATATAAAATTCTTGCTGAAGTAACTGTAGGATCATGGGAACAGGGCGTACTCTGCCAACCAATTTTGTCGAACCTCGCTAATGTCACGAGCAACAAAGATAAGATTGCATAAGACTTCATTAAGACCTATTGTAACTTATGCAGCGGTTACTTGGACCTTTTGTACATACACAATTAATTTTCTGAATATTTTTGAAATAAAATATTGATAAGAATTTAAGGACCTGTTTGTGAAGAGGGTATATCTATCCATATATTATTCTACACAGCTCCAACTTTGTATCGATACCACTGAAGGTATCGAAATAAGTAGGACCTATATGGACTAATATATGTATATTAGTGGCGAATAGTTAATTTTGTTAAAACTAGGCCGAAAGGATGATTAATCACATGGCTAGAATGGGCAACAGCAGAATACCCAAAGGATATTATTCTCTACAGCATGTCTGGCACACGAAGAAGGAGAAGGCCAAGAGAAATATGGCTGAAGGATGACGAGAGAGACCTTGAAACTTTGGGTCTGAGAAACTGGAAGAATAGAGCGAAAAATAGAGATGATTGGCATACTATAATCCAAAAAGCCAAAGACAACCCCGGACTGCAGTACTGCACAGTACGTAAGTAAGGTTTTATAATGTAATCCCATGTAGAAGATGAAAAATAAATGCAAAGGCCTCAAAATATTTTTCTATGAAATTCTACTTCGACAAGCATCTCCATAAATTCAACAAATAAATTCCATATAGGATCCTATCATGGATAAATATTTGTATAAATAATAAAATCGTCACACTATCGCAACAAATTCACCCTCTTTCAGAAGGAAAGAAACATTATATGTGTGTGTGTGGGGGGGGGGGGGGTGAGTGGTGTACATGTCTGTCTGTTAGAGCAAGAGGAAATGAAGTTATGACCCAGTGGAAATTAAATTTAATAATTAAAAAACAAAGATTAAATATTGTAATTCATTAAGTTGCAGTTCCCATTCATGCTACCAAAAATGTATTATGCAATAGTCTGTTAAATAAAAACGACTTTATTTAGAAGAACTTGCTTTATATGTGGTAATAGAAGGTCACACCAGCAAGATAATTAAGGGAAAGGAAGGATTACTAAAATGGAAATGATAAGTATCTAAAGAAATTTAATAAATAGTTAAAAAAGCAAATTCAAATTATTACTATTATTTTTATTTTATTTTTTTTTAATTGCCTTGAAGATAATAGAACCTGTGACCCTTCGGATTAATAAAATTTGCTTCAAGAAAAAGAAAAGTGGACACAAAATATTTTTTCAATTACCATAAACTGTAACTGTGAAACAAGAACTCCCGTAGAAATGTTTTAAGTATACAAAAAAATAAATTAAAAGCTCACTTTTTTTTTCAAGCTTTGTTCTTCTTTTATTTATAATTATTAATTTCTAAAGAGCTATACAATTAGATCTTTACCCATATTGAACCAATACTAAGTGTTCCTGAAATTACTGATAGTACTGCAAAATATTGGAAAAAAAAAAAAAAAAAA
>KZ807017.1:122706-166783 GCA_000696205.2 Oncopeltus fasciatus
TATATTCTAAAAGTACTATAATAATTGGTTTTTAGAATAAACTAACCAAATTTACTTCTGTCAACAAACCATCGAAAAGTCGTTAATAAAACAAAATTTAATAAAAAAAATTGTTAATAACTTTGTTAATGTTTTTAGAAAAATTAAGAATTCCTCAGGTTGGGCCAAACCCAAAGAATTTTTTTTTATTATTACTAAAATCTAAATTCATTATTTAGATTTGTTTTGTCCTATAGTTGATTTTTTTTTTTTTTTTAATCGAATGAAAGGGGGATATTTAGAAAAAAACAGAATTGAATGATGGTGAATTCGTAGTGATTTTTAAAAACTAATGAATGTAAAATGTAATTTTCTAACAGTTATGATCTATAATTAACGATGAATTTCATAAATAAAGAGTACCTCTCCCCCTCCCTAAACATCTCCATCTTTCGAGAAAGAGTCTGCCGCAGCGAGCATGGGTAGACCTACTCTACTTACTCTTAAAACTCATTTTGACTCTAATGGAGACATGTGTAAAAGAAAGATTTTGAATCAATTATGAGGAAAGTTGAATAGCTTTAGTCAATTTCGTTCTCGTTATATATTTCTTTGAAGGTGAATTGGATGAGAATGGTCTTTTAGTGTTTGATATATTTATTCAGTTTCAGTAATAGCTCTTTCAAAAGAATGTGATGTTCTTATTGAAATGACATGTGTACGAAAATTGTTACTTTTTCTGTTGAGCTGGTAAAAGGAAAACCACATATAAATTATTAATACTACAATGTTAAATTTATTAGATAAACGATATAAACCAATGATGAGGTTTCTTCGTTCCAAAGCAAACTATTTTAAATGGAGTATTTTTTTTTTCTTTGACCGTAGAGATTATTAGATGTTTCTTTCTTAGTTGGGGCTCATTCGAGATAGATCCATAAAGTACATTTAAAAAAAATATATTTTTCAATTATCTGCAAACGTTTCGGCTAACATTGTAAACCTTCTTCAGGACTATCATGAAGGCAAAAGGGGACAATGTTATACAATGTAAGCCGAAACGTTGGAAGTAATTAAAACAATACACTTTTTTAAATTGTATTTTTTTTTTTCTATCTCGATCGAACCCCAACTAAAAAATCATCTGCTAAAAATTATTTTATTTATAAGAAAAACAAAAACTTTTTTTTTATATTTTCCTAATTTTTGTGTTTGTTTGCAGCACCGGCAGTTCCAAATCCAGAAACAGTACTTCAAGTGGAAGCAGTGATTTTAGGCCCAATCAATCGTAAGTAAATTTTTATTTATTATATTTAACTAATTATATCACTCTATTTGTTTCCTCATAGCTTATAATGACAAAATTAACTTGAAGTAAATTTATGTGATTTTTTACTATAACAACGAATTTATCTATTTAAACTTCTCCCAATGTTTGTTTTATATTTATACAATTAACATAGAGCCAAAAAAGCTAATTGAATTTCTCAGGTCTTCCCCCAAAACGCAAAATTAAAGAGTAAATCTGCTGTTTTACTCTTTTCATTAGAATTTTTCTCTATAAATAATTTTATCTAAGAAATCTTATTATTATTATTCCGCGCTGATGGTCACTAGAATGCGATACATGTCCAGAGGCGTCCTTGTTCAGACTCCTTACAACAAACGAGAGAAACCTGTAGCTGGCGTACTCCTTTATCTATTTCACAGCTACACCTTAGGTTCCACATAGAATTTTTCATCTCTTTAGGCCTCATAGGCGTCCGTCCCATATGGAGTAGGTCTGTCGCCACATCTATCTTCAGACCACTCTCCAGTGCATCTCAGTCACTGGTCAGTGCCACAATTGAAATCGCCATTATGGACTGAAAACAGTTCCTGATGAACCTTTGAGTATAAGTTAAATATACCTCCGACTTTAAGGACGGAGCTAATCTGTTACTGCGACTCACAGACAAACGCACTAAAATGGACGCAATATAAAAATTTCAGTCCAAGCTTCTGGGACTAATAAGTGGAAACCTCCTTTGCTTGAGCAGTTACACTTTACAAAATGTAAGTGGTTTAATGGAAGAATTGGGAATTTCAAACAATAACGCAACTGACTGGCGACTGCTTATAGATAGCTCAAATCGCAGCTTGAAGTGTGTTCTCCTCCACAATGGAAATTTATTTGGTTCAGTTCCAATTGCCCATTCAATTTTTTTGCGTGAAGAATATGACACCATAAAGAAAGTCATTGATCTGTTGCAATATCAAATGCACCAATGGATCATTTATGTTGACTTTAAGATGGTCTGCTTCCTACTTGGTCAACGATGTGGATACACAAAGTATCCCTGCTTTTTGTTTAAGTGGGACAGCAGAGCTCGTGCGCAACATTGGGTGCAGTCGAATTGGCCGCCAAGACCCGACCTGAGACCAGGTGATCCTAACATCGTGCATCACCCACTTGTCGACAAAAAGAGCATTATATTTCCACCTCTGCGTATAAAATTGGGTCTCATGAAGCAATTCGTTAAAGCTTTGCCAACTGAAGGAGAGTGGCCCTAGCTGTCATTAAAAAAGATAAAGGCCGGTGTTTTTGATAGTCCACAGATTCGACAGCTTCTTGCAGACGAACATTTCTTGGTAACAATGTAAGAAATCGAAAAGAATGCTTGGTAGGCATTCAAAAACATTGTTAAAGACTTTATTGGAAATACACGAGTAATGAATTACTCCGAAATCGTCCAGTAACTCTTGGAAAGCTTCCAAAAGCTAGGTTGCAACATGTGCATTAAATTGCCATTTTTACACTGCCACCTTGCTAATTTCCCTAATCTTAGTGCAGTGAGTGATGAGTATGGTGAGCGTTTCCATCAAGATTTGAGGGTCATGGAAGCAAGGTATCAAGATAGATGGGACGTACATATGATGGCTGACTATTGTTGGAGCATCAAGCGCGAATTTACACAAACTAAACACTCCAGAAAAAGCTACAAACGCAAATTTTTATCTTACTTCTTCTGGAAATTTTACCTTTACAAATTTTACTGTTCATTAATTAAACAATTTTATATGTATGAACTCGATTTAACTTTCATTAAATGTTTTGTAAATTGTATATTTGGAATGTTTTTACTTTATGTTCTTTTAAATGCATGATTTTTTATGATTTCTGAGGATATCCTGTGGTTTATAAGTTGACGTGATAGGCAAAATCCGAGGTTATTCTCAGATTCAGTCGCCAAGAATTAGTGAAAAAACAGTGTCAGAACTAACTCAACAAAAGATGTGTTTCCCAGTGTAATAAAACAGTTCAAAATTATAGAAACCTCGTAAAAAAAAAAAAAAAAAACTAAAGCGGTATTCTCTCTATGCTTTGTGAAGGGTTTGAGTAAAAAGAGAAAATATAGCACTGGACCCTATATATAAAACGAGACTTAATCGACCTGTAGTTACGTGAATTCTCAAAATAGCCCCCTGTGAACGATATAACTCCTTTTTAATTTTTTTTTTTTTTTATTCTTTATCAGCAGATTTCCCTCAAATAAATCAAGCTATTCTACCTTAACGGGGCCGTAACGAGTCTTTAGAAAAATTCCTTAAGTGGTACATTGATGCATATCTTTCCTACACTCCCATTGAAANATCTAAGAGCTCGCAAGAAAAATAGTTATTGTAGGATAATTTGCACATATTTTTATTTAGAATCAAACCATGCAGAACACAACTCTGTTTCGTCAGATATATTTGTTAAGGAAACTCAAAGGTTGCCCGGAATTTAGAGGTTAATTCCATGTCATAACTTACTAACTGGATTTCCGTGATTACAGTTTGACTGGCGAAAATGATATTTCGTTTGTGGGGGGGGGGGGGGGGGGGGGGGGTGGCACGACGAAAATGTACGCTTTGCGCAAAGTCGGATGCGCTTTTGATCCACCGCTCCGGCCTGGGGGGTGGGGGAGGGGGGAATCAGACATCCCGCAGGAATGCTCATTTGATGCTTGTACCTTGATAGTGACTAATCCGAGGGACGCTTGATCCCGACAATTTGGGCATAATCAAAGGGGGGGCTCGGCTGGCATTCCGAGAGCTGGAACTTAGTTAGGACGACGGTCTCAGTCAGATCGCGCGCCCCGTCCTCGCATCGGCAGGGGGAGAGGGTGGTTCCCGGGGGTTTACGGATAACCCAATTAGGGGAGGAGAGGCGGTAATGAGCTCGCTAGCTTTCATCTTTCTTTTCCGCCTTTACCTCAGACCGGAGGTTCGAGAATATTGTTATTTTTTTTGCTGGGCGGGAAACCGCCCGATCCCCGTCACACAGCTGTTGAAAGCTCTGTCAGACTGGATAACGAACTTGACAAACAAATCTCAACTTTCAACCCTCTAAGAAAAATCTTTTCCACACAAAAAACAGACGTTAAGCAAGACAAAGTGACACTAAAACGAAGAAATATAATTAAAAAAAAAATACTTTTTTTAAAAATGCATGCTTCACAAAGAATTTTGAAAGCAGACAGTTCGCCTTAATTAAATTTAATTGCAACATGTGGGGAAGTGAACTGCATAATTGACTGCTTTGAGGAATGCAATGTATGGAATGCTTCGTAATATGTCTAGCCATTGACATGTATAACACATTGTGCTCTGTACAATCTAGAATACTTAGCTACACCAAGATTGTCTAGAGTACGTAGTGTTTTCGATAATGAAATGGGTAGTTCGGATTTGTTGAGGGGATACAGATTTTATCCAATAGCAATAATGCGAGTATGAATTCTGGTTGTTTACATTAAAACGTTGTAATTTCAAAGAGCTCTTTCTCGTAAAATTAATCTCACAATTTTGCAACATTTCACAGTGTGAATATAGTGAGTTTCCACAGACATTTTGTCACGTTCTGGCTTCTGAGATACAGCAAATAGCAATGGAATAACTTTATGACTTATTTTTGGAGGTTTATTACTCCTGATCCGAAGGTATCAGATATTTATCACCAAGATATTGTTAGATACATTTTTTTTCTCTCAAGAGATATGAAAGGTAAAAAATTGTAATATATCTCTATTTGTTTTGTATGTTACTTCCAAACAGTCAATTTTTGCAACAAAAGTAATACTTTAATCAAAATTCTCTCCTAAATAAGTGAGGACAAAGGCCCAAATATTATTAAATTTTTTTTATTTTACAAATTTTTGCTACAATTCTTTGAATGTACCATTTAATCGATTAGTAAAATTTAAATTTTTTTTTATAACCTTTATTAACATATTAAATTCTGTTAAAAATAAATAAAAACATTTTGTAATTTGATTACAATGAATAGTAAAAAAGAAAAGAAAAAGAAAATAAATGACATTCAATGTATTCTTCTTCACATGTGGAGAGAAGGTGACCAGTGACACCACTCTTAAATTATTTACAGACTATATCCCCAGGAAGTCTCGGGCTGGGTTGTAGGGGTTGGAGTTGGAAGACAAGGTCTGTGCTAGTGGATTAGGATGGAATAATTTAAGTAATATGTAAAATATCCTTTGGTAATTTATCCCACATGAAATGATTCCTTTAATTCTTGAGTATAAAATATCAATAACGTCTCCTGTTATTAATGTCTTTATTCTATCAAATGTAAATATTATATATATATATATATTATATATCTATAATATGTAAATATTATTTATTTATTCATTAAATAAATACAACGTTAAAGAAGTTGAACATAGTAGTATTATATACAATAAATAACATTATAGTATTAAGTGACACAGTACAAATTAAAACACGCTTTTGAGAACAGAAATTCTTAACTGCAGACACAGTTGCTCAGTATCCAAGTTTTTTTAAATTAAAAGCTCAATACTTGGAGCTGGCTGATTCTTTTCCCATTCAATGAAGAATGGTTCCCAAATATGGCTGGGCATTCCTCGTAGCACAACAAGAATCATCTGGGTCATTTTCACATAAATATTGAACATGAAATCTCTGGCTCAGGAGTGCAGTGCCAGACTAACTAATGATAGTTTGCTTAACTAATTTCTCTCTTATTAGTTTTGCACTTCCCAAAATTATAGCTTTTCTATATTAAAAAAGATAAAAACCATTTTAAATAGAGGGTTTTTTGACCGTAGATATTATTATTAGATGATTTTATTTGGGGTTCGGTCAAGGTAGATCAAAAAAAAATATACAAATTTAAAAAAAAGTGTATTTTTTAAAAAAATTATCTGCCAACGTTTCGGCGATATGAAAATTTTTTTAAAACAAAAACAACTAATTGCGTCTTATAGGCGGTCAAGTCATAAATTTGCAGTCTGGGTAACCCCCGCCCCTCTTGTATTTGTTAAATTTTGCTTCTAAACTCCTATAATAAGTATTTTAGCAATAAAAAAATCTAAGTTAAGTTTCATTACTCTAAATTACTAATACGTCTGCTTCATCGCAGAATAAGCATTTACGCACCCTTGACGTTGCAGGTAATTGCCCACTTATACTGGCCCGGTTTTGCTTCATAAAGGATCTTAGCTTTTCCATTTAACAGATATATAACTTAACAGCTATATGCCGCATTTCCTTAAGGTAAACTGAAAACTTTGGCCTGTATATATCTGTGTGTGTATTTATGTGTATATATGTATTGGTAATTATATTTGGAGTTTAGTAAGTATGATCAGAGAGAATATTGAAAAAATTAAAAACTTCCAACAAATTTGTTAGCTAATTAACCTCAATAGATTCCTTTGGAATTTGCTAAAAATAATGATAGATAAAACTGGCTTATTGTAATGTTATAAATATTCTGGAACTCATCACTTAAAAAATAGTTTCGCCAGAAAAAAGAGAATCGCCGAATGGCATCGAAGCGAATAGTAGCTTAGTTTGAGAACTAATTCATGGGCACATTTCTTTGTTATTATACAAGATATGAATAATTTGTTCTCTTCGGCCTCGTCAAATGCCATTTGTAATAATAAGTTACGTTAAAGTTAAAGTGTAAAAACAGGATATTGGACTACTTAACTAAAGTATCAGAAATCTAGCTTCTAGCTCAAGCTTGCTTGAGTGTAACCAAAATTAAGTAAGAGGAAAACAGGAAATTGTACTTTACTCTGTGGCTGTAAGCTAGAAGGAAACCTACTTCTTGTACTAGTTGTTTTAAGCATTCCTCTCAAGCAGGAAGAAAAGCCCAGGTTTTTGAGAAAAGTGCAAAAAGAGATGGGAGAGAGGTTCGACAAGCCTACGAGCTAAGGTCCTTTCAAAGATCTGCTTCGAAGCCCTAAGTAGGGGGGAAGTTGTAGACAATCCGACACACCTATCACACCCAGTCGGCAGGCGCAGTCTTGTCTTCTAAGTGGTGATGTGATAACTATGGGTCATATTTTAGTGTAATGTCCACAAATATAGTGATCTAGATAATGATTGGATAACGGAGATATGTCTCAAGAGTTGAAATCGCTTAAAATCTATTTTACACTCTTTAAAAAAACAAATCTAACCAATACATAACCTTTAAGTAAAACATATGGTTTGATACATTTTATTGTACTTTAAATAGTTAGAATAGATTTTAATATTTTAAGTGATTTTAACTCTTGAGGCGTATCTCTGATTTCAAATAAATGTCTTAATCACTATATTTGGGGACATTATACTAATATAAGACCCATAATTGGCACATGACCACTTAGCTGATACTATTGTCTTGAGTCGGATGAATGGGAGGGAGTATTAGGGATGGACCATATTGAATAATCATTAATTTGTCTTCATTATTAGTTAAATATGGTGGTTATTATAACTACCAATGAATATAGAAATATCATACCTTTTGTAATCCGTCTTCATTGGTTTCTGCAAACCATCTTCTTTGGCGAGCGCTTTCAGAATACAGACAGTGACAGTGAACACATGTATTCAGCCACGAGAATGGATAATGTCCGAAAGTGCTCGCCAACAGAAGATGGTTTGCAGAAACCAATGAAGACGGATTACAAAAGGTATGATAGTTCATTATTAGTGTTATCAGAAAATTTATTGCACAACACACGTCGAATATTTATTTTCTAACATTTTATCTATGTTATTTATACGTCAAACTCATGTTAAATAACATATTTAAGAATCTAATTATGTATATATATATATATACACTTATATAAATTAGTTGTATGCTTTTATCTATGTTTTTCTCTAATAAAACTTGGGAAATTTTCGTAATTAACGTGGCTCCTGACTGACCGACTATATTATGCTATTTTTGCATAATATAGATAAATAAACAAACACTCAGAAAATGACTTTTTAAAAAAGAGCAGTAATATGATCTAAGGATGTATTCTTATGGAAACTAAAATTATAAAATAAAAAATATCTAAATTAGAAAAACTTAAAATGAATTTAAAGAAAAGATTCAGATTAGAATTGGGAAGAATAAAACCTTATCTTACTTCATACAGAAATAGTATCAAGTATTTTTATTAAGGTTTGGCTAATTTTAGAAGATAAAGTATTTAAGGGAAGTTAAATTTATCCAAGGGGTAAGTTCAAAATGAGGCCACTATTGCACGAAGGAGATCTAGATTGAAGGCCTATTTATGGAAGGTTTATTGTCAGGTTGTCTGCTCTGTAGGCTGGTGTGACACAATGCCTTACAGGAGTTACAGAATTTCCCTTGGGGGGGGGGGGGGGGGGCTTACTGTCCGCGCCAGGGCTCAATAAGAGGACAGGATTAGACTTCCCTTTTCGATTATTATCAGTTGTCTCCTCCGGTTATAAAAGACCCTCATCCAGGAATAGAAGAGACCTTTCAAATGGAGGTGAGGGATCTCATCGAGGTGCCACAAACAGTTTGTTCTTGAGTTCATCTGCAGTTAGGTAACTAATGCTCTGTTCTCATTACCTATTTGGATATTTAGTACGACAAATGTATGTAATATACTTTAAAAATACATTCTGGATATCTATTGGTACAATGTCTATAGTGTTGTGCTGTGGAATCCTTCCTCCTGCCTTCTTTGTTTTCGTACTTAAAGTCTAAAAGAACTTCTCAGTTTGATAACACCCAAAGAACTGACTTTTATTTTTATTTTTAGAAACATATGTGAACATAAAGTTTAATTATAAATAAATAATTCCCAAACATTGTTTAAAGATAGTTTAAATGTTTAATAATTGTATTGGAGTGTTAATAATAAGAATGGATCAACTGCTCGTGACCAGATAAATAGAAAAAAAAAACTTTCTATTTCGTAAAAAGTTTTATTACGTTTACTTACCATCGATTATTTTCAAAGTTATACCGATAAAAAAATCAGATCTATACAAAATATAAGACTACACATATAAACTTATGTGTGGTAATTCTTTAAATATTAATATGATTATTATTTATTGATAATTATTTCCTGTACAGTATATAACAATACGTAATTGGCTGATTATTACTTGCCAATGGGAGGAAATTAGAGGGAGAAAAAGTGCCTTTGCATTCATTCTCCTACAAGTACAACTGGGCAGGCTACAAGCAACCTCTTCTTGAGGCGTCTTTGAGGGTATTCTAGATTTTCATGTAGCCAAGGAGAGCATTTTTGCGTAGTTGGCATGAAATTTTATAAATCTGTCGGAAATATTACACAAAACTTACAAGAAGGTCAGTGTAGATGGTTTTATCGGGCACGCAGTAAGGAGCATTGTGCGAAGAGATTGGAGAATGTCCGGATATGAGTGATAGGAAAGAATACATGGGAGGAAAGAAAGATTTTTTTTTTTCCTTTTTATTTATTTGATTTTTACATTCTGTAAGTAAGTTTCCATTTTGTAATTGCTCACAATATTGTTCAATGTCCGTGTTCAGCATTGATTTGGGGGAGAGAACCGCCGATGCCGCAACTCCGAAAATTCAGATCTAAGAGTGTTTTCAGGGGGATGTTGACATCTGTGTAATCATAGTTTTGAAAAGGGAATCCATAGGGTCTCGGATTGTGATCCGACATTTTAGACTGCGGTTTGAATAAATATTTTCTGTTAAAAAACTAAAAACAGAGGCAGATTCATAATTATAATTAGTTTGATTTTGATGATGATTTATTTACATTGTGCTAAACTATTCATGTCTGAAGAAATAGAAAAAACAAAAGTTGTTTATCAGGTTCAAGATTGTTCTTATGTAAAACTTTTAGTAAATTGTTTTGTTTTTAGCTATTTTTTGTTAAATTTTCAGTTAAAGGCTAATAAGAAAGCCGAGCATTATAAAACCAAGTTAATTATTACAATTAGATGGGTTTTTTTTGGGGGGGGGGTAAAAATACAAATTTAAAAAAAATGTATTTTTTAAATTATCTGCCAACGTTTCAGCTTACATTGTAAGCCTTTTTCATGTCAGTCATGAAAAAAATGACGTAATCTTAGGAACACGACGTTTCCCTCTAGCCCCGAAGATGACTTGAATGTAAGCCGAAACGTTGGCAGATAATTTAAAAAATACACTTTTTTTTTTAATATTTGAATTTTTTTTTGGATCTATCTTGACCGACCCCAACAAAACTTCACTTGTTTTACTTAATGACATTCAGACTTTACTCGTTACAGAGTGAAATCGGACGACTAGGAGTTGGGGGATTACCGTTTTTTCGATTAAGCAGGAGTAAATTTTGGTTAGAGCAGTGGAACTCAACGCACTTATCTTAAATATATCCATCCCCGCTTGGCCAAACTCCTGGGTATAATCCTGTAACAACTCAAACCTTTTATTATCTACTTAAAATGCCTACCTCTACATAACCATTCTCTGAACCAAACATTTTTCCTATCGCTCTATTGCCAATTGTGTGTATATAAATATATAAATATATATATATATATATATATATNTCCCGAGATGCGATTCTGCCTGCTGTTTAAGCACGACATAGGTGTACCTATAAATGTCAAGGTCACTGTCATTCCTGTTCAATTCCTTGGGAGAAATCCTTTCTCTGCGCGTCCTGCGAAGGAGAGAGCTACCTCGAAGGCTCGTAGAGAATATGAAGAGAAAAAGGAAGAAATGCATCACCACTTTATCATCATTATCGGGGAACTATACTGAAACCATTTAGCTCCAGCATAGCAACTATTGAATAAATGAAACCATATTCGGTATTAAAGCTCCTTTTTCTTGCAAACTGTTGCATAAGTATATATATATATGTGTGTGTGTGTGTCTCTCTCTCTCTCTCTCTATATATATATATATAAACGGAGTTACATAGCGAAATTGAACAATTCAGGAGTGTTTGAGATCGAAAGTTAAAATTAGAAAAACTCCAGTTAAAATAAAAATATTCATCAGCTACGATATTGAACGATTCTCTTAATTTACTTAGCTTCTGCGAGACGAATTTCTTAAGTAAAAGTAAGGCACCATAGAGCTGGTGGTGAGTACCTAAATAAGACCGGATATTTTATTAGAATCTTAAGAATAATACACATAAATTTTACTGCATAGTTTCTTATTTTACAATTAAGCTTACTGGAATATACATTTATTTTATTTTTTTCCAGAGAAGGAGAAAAGAATAAACGTGTGAAGGAAAAGAAAAAGAAGGAAGTCCCTCAGATCAACGAGCAGCCAAAAATCAGGGAGGAGCCAGTGAGTACCCAGCTGCTATCAGCTGTCTTTACTTAAAAGTCTCATTTAATCCAGCCGCAGATACATAAACAATTTACACCTCGACAAAGACTTATTGTTTCTTTCCAAAGCGTATAGAAAATTTTTAATAGAAGTTGTAAAGCTAGGATTTTAAAAGTCTCAAGTCTACACACCTTAACTTTTCAATAAATTTGAAATTTTCTAATAATATACTAGTTAATAATATAAAAAGGTTTTTATTTTATCCAACGTTTCGGCCTAAATTTCAGGCCTTCATTTGAAATAGGCTTCAGCTCCTCATATTCTACCTTATATCAGTGCCATCGAATTGTAGATACCATCTCCTCTCCATTTGATAGGAAAAAGTACTACTCAGGTGTTTTCTTCTAAATCCCTTATGCCTTTGGAAAGTATGGAATCAGGGCTTACTGTCTAATCTCGAAGATATTCTCCCAACCAACTACCCTATAATCCGCTCCTATCTTTACTGCTTCTACAAAATTGATCAACAATTTTCAATTTATTTCCTCAATTCGTAAGCATTCCCCGAGGAGAAACTTTTTTTTCCTATTATTTTTATAATATAAACAGCAGGTATGCCTACATTCCCACTACCTCCCATCTTCGATCCTCAATGTCTTTGCCAATGACTTTGGCACCCTAGGGTACTTTTGTGAAAATTGCACTAATTACTATATTAACGGTACAGAGAATTGTTAATTATTTATTGTGCACAAGCCAAAAATGGTTTTGTCAAGAAGCTTTTTTGTTTCTGTCAACCCAAGAAATAAACTACCTTAATTAAAATTTTTTATACATTTTATTGATGTATTTTTTAATAAAGACTATTAAAATGAAAGAAGATACAAAGCTAGTACTTAATTATTTTTAAAAAATCTACAAGTAGATCATTTTGGGGGGGGGGGGGGGTGTTCCAGGGAGTGTTCCTTTTTTTGGGGGACCCCCCCCCCCCCAAATTTAATAATAATATGTACAGTCAAGAACTCTCCATTTACAAATCTATACTGATTCCCATAAAATTATAAATGTAGAGTGAGTCTGACCCTGTGGAGAACGTAGTTTAATACAAGTATTAGCAAAACATGAAAGATATTCAATTAAGGGTTTAAATACCTATAAATTTGATACAGCTACATGTATCGTTCTTAGGCTTCTTCACCTTAACAACTAATTTGTTTGTTCTCTTAGTTTTTATGCATCACTATCACAGTAACTAATTTTTCCTAATTATATTCATATCCAAAAACCTGATCTTAACCTCTTTTAAGTTTACACAGTGAATGTAAGATTTTTATCGATTAAGAGCTTCAAAAAAATTTGTTAGCAATAATCTTGCATTTTAAAGTATATAATTTAGTCCTGAAGATTCAATAATTAGTTATTTATCTATTTTAAATATTTCTTGAATATATTTGAAATTAATGAATTCGTATTTAAAGAGAATTGTTGTAATTATGTGTTTATATTATTTTCTCCAAAATTTAAAATCTTAATTTAAAATTCCATCGTTATTATGAGTGTTACAATAAAAATATATAGAACAATAAAGGTAAAAAGAGAAAATTTTGCACTGGACCCTATATATAAAACGAGACTTAATCGACCTGTAGTTACGTGAATTCTCAAAATAGCCCCCTGTGAACGATATAACTCCTTTTTAATTTTTTTTTTTTTTTATTCTTTATCAGCAGATTTCCCTCAAATAAATCAAGCTATTCTACCTTANATATAGAGAGAGAGAGAGAGAGAGAGAGAGAGAGAGGGTCGTATTGAATATTGGGCAGGTACTCTTATTTTTAAAGAAATACAAAACCTAATTCGGTTTTTCAATGCAAATCCTTGGAAGAATTCATTTCTGGTTGAAATTAGATGAGAATAGGGGTTTAAAGGGAGACAAAAATTTATAACCGTAATAGCTTTGCTTTTATTGAGTTATGAAAAAGTTCATAATACAAAACCTACTCAACTTAACACAACTCATCTACTACTACTATTGCAATTAAAAAAACTATGATTTATAACATTTTTATAAAAAGTGGTAGTTATGGAAGTAATTTGCAAATGCCAAGTTTCCCCCACTCTGCTTTCCTGAGCAGTCAAGAGCAAAGTTTAGTGGCCATACCTTTTATGCCAATTGTTCTCCTTAACTTGCAAATTAAATTTCCTTGTTTACTCTTACTTATTTATATCTTTAATAAATCGTGGGAAATCTTAAATTAGACAGTTCCTTCGAACATTTTTTTAAAATTGTTTCAAAACTGAAGATGACTGAAGCATCTTAAAATTAAGTGAATAAATTAATAATAATAATAAATCTTTGTTGAGACTATATTACTCTAGATAAACATCTATTTAAGAACCGTGGTAACTTATAGAAACCATTTGGGTCTCTAGGGTTATAATCCTTCCCTAGGCAAGGCTAGGGTTATAATCCTTCCCTAGGCAAGGCTAGGGTTATAATCCTTCCCTAGGCAAGGCTAGGGTTATAATCCTTCCCTAGGCAAGGTTTTATTTCCTAATTATGTTTCAAGCCATGAATTTTTAGAATTTGATGGTTATTTGTAGATAGCCCCTTCCTCAATGACTCGAGTATTAAAAGGAAGGTAAAGAAAAAAAATACACTTGATAATGTCTTTGAAAATAATCTGGAGAGTATATATTTAAATTAAATTAAACAGAAGTTAACTTTAGACATCAAATTTTAGCCTAAGCTTTGCTCCTAGATAGTTAAGAAGCAACTTAGGTTTTAGATTTATCTAGAAGTATTACTCTCTTATCTTTAACTTTATTGCTATTTATATATTATTTTGTTGTAATAAAACTCTTAAATATGGTGTACAAATTCAAACATTTTAATAGCTTAGTAATAAATCTAAATAGCATTACAGTATCCCTCTCCATCCTATGATTTTTTTGGGATTTCATTTTATTATATAACATTTTTTAAATTAATTTTTTTAATCATTAATTGAGAGCAACATGAATAACTGGTTGTCCTTTAGGGAAATCTACTAAAATTAATTCAATACTATGATGCACATTATCAAGAAATAAATTTTTAAATTTTTTTTTTCTCTCAAAAGAATGTGTCTGCATGGAAGGAATAACTACAGATGGCTACCCTATACAAAACACTCATGGTACTGGGAATACTTTTAATTCTCAGCATACCCTTTATACTGGAGACATCCCTACTCATCCTAATACTCTTTTAGCCCTCTTTGCTGATGACAAAGCGATCCTCTCCTCCTATCCTGATCCAAAAAACGCTTCTAACATTTTACAAAACCACCTTGATGCTATTCAGCAGTGGTGCAGTAAATGGAGAATCAAAATAAATGAGTCCAAATGTGTACAAGTAAATTTTAAATTAAGAAAAGATTCTCCTAATAATGTTACATACAATAACATACCTATACCTCTCTATGATTCAGTCCGTTACCTAGGGTTCCACCTTGACTCACGACTCAACTGGAATGAACATACTAAAATCAAANAATTATTAATTATAAATAATAAAATTACAGAGCTAATAATTTATTAATAAATGCTGATAGAATTAGCTGAATATAGATTGATTTGATACAGAAAATGTTGGTGTACTAATAGAAAAATTGTGTTGTTAGTTCAGCAATTTAAAATGATGGGTCTCTTTTTTTTTTCTTAATTTTTGACTGAAGATGAGTCCTTTTTTGAGACTAAGCAACTTGATAATTATTTTTACTTCAAATTATATTTTGATCCACTTATACATGTTACTATGTTACAAAATAGTTACCTTTTTTAATAGAAAATTTTTAAAAAATTGTGTTTATAGTATAATATTTTCTTTGGTAAATTAAATAAATAATTGGTAAAACATTATGTCCTTATCAAGAACTATTCTGACTTCCTGGTTGAATGTCTGAGAAAATTAATAAAGAAAAATGCTTAGACCATGAAGAAAAACTTGTTTCAAATAATATAACCAAATATTTATTATCTCTATTTTGTAAAAAAAATTATTTACACGTGTTACAATTTATATTTTTTAATTAATAAAGAGAACGGAGAAATTATATGAATAAACCGTATAACAGGTTTGGGGGCTTTTGGGATCTATTTAATAAACTCAAGGAATGACTATCTACATGGATGAAAAATAGTTAACTGTAATAACCTTACAACAATACTAGCCTCTTATGAGAGCTTACATCAGATCACATGAATGATGAGTTATTATTACAGTCACCAAGCTTTAATGTCAGAGCAGTATTACTTTAATTTACAGCATTTATTTATTCCTACTATAATTTTTTTTTTTTTTTAACATTTTCAGTTACAATTAACAACATAAATTTCAGTTAACCATGCCAGTAACAAGTCAGAAACAATTGAACTTAAAATATGTAGTAGTTATAACAGATCAGAAAAATCAAACCTACTCTCAATATAAATACTAGATGTTTGAAATTTTTCAGCTTTTAATTAATAATTCACGATAAGTTCATTACTAATCATTTTTTAAAACAGCTTCATTCATAGCTTCTAAAATTGATCCTAAGTCGAATTGGAAATTTAAAAGAGATGGAATACATTCTATTCTTTTGTACAAAGTTGTAGGCTTATCAGTATTAGTAATAGTGGTTTCCAAACTTCCAGCTAATAAAATAGAATCTTTGCTAATAGCTCTATTTTTTCGTTTTCTCCTGCTGACTTTTGTGGATTTTTCTACTTTCCTAAAAGCAGAATCACTGGATGTAATACTTAGCATTGGGCGAGAAGAAATATCCATTGAAGTACTCCGAGGCTCATCAGAAATTTGTGGATTTGTCAGAGAGTCATTTTCTGTCCTTAAAATAGAGCTCAATTCAGAGCACACTTTCATAGTTGTAAAAGATTTGCCAGTAAAATCTCTCGAAGACAAAGACAATTCGTGAAATTGGTTTATTTGGTTATTACCATCACCAAACTGTTTTTCAGTACTACAAACATCGGAAAGATTTCTGCTTACATCCACAGAGTCAATATTCTGACTTATAATTCTGTATTCCAGCATTTCTGAAAGTTTTTCTGACTTCAAATTTTCATCAGCTTCAGAATAATTATTCTTTCTCAACATTTCAACACTTTCACTTATACCATATGAACTTACGTTGTCAATATCGCTGCATGATTTATGGCGCTGTCTCCTTTTTCTGTGAACTATATTATTACTATGGTCATAAATCCACTGGCGTAACTTCCTTAGGAAAGGAGATACCATATAAAATGCACTATATATAGAATTACTTGTATTTCCACTTCCAGCTTTTAGTTTAAGAGCTGCATCTTTCTTATTTAAAGGTATATCACAAATAGGAAACCAGTCAACAGCTTTTATTTCATTTCTAGTTCTCGGAATAAATTTTTCATTCTTGCTCACTCCAGGAATGACATACAATCTTATAGTTCTTTCATTAAATGTAACCTCAATATACTCATTGGGTTGAATTAAATTACTTATATCAAAACCAGTTTCTTCATAAACCTCCCTAATCGCACACTGATGTGGAGGTTCTTGTTTGTTTACTTTTCCCTTGGGAAAACCCCAGCAAGATTTATAATTCTGAACTAGCAGTACATGAGAAAGATCTTCATTAAGTATAATAGCACCAAATGTGGGTACAGAAAACTTATAATCTTTCCATTGCTCTATTACCTTATCTATATCATTCACGAAAGGCTGTAAAAAAGGTATGTGATTAAAAACTTGTAAGGTAAACTCCTTCAGCCCACAAGGTCTTTTTTGAGGGAAATTTTTGCTATAGAAGTCGATATAGAACCAGTGGGCAAGCTCTACTTGAAAGCATATTCGAATTAAGTCGCTTTGTTCTTGCACAGGAACATTTATAACAAAACGACTGCACAAGTCGACCAAGACATCGTCAGGTATACGTTTTTCGCATTCCATTCCACAAATGTTCATAAATTTTATTCAAGACATGACAAAAAAAATTTGTTTATAAGATGACAGAAAAGGCACGAAATAAAAATCTTCTCTACAAACCAATTCAGTCTTTAAAATAATTCAAAATACAACCCCTGTCAATTTCGTAAACGAGGCAGCCGAATGCAGATAACAACAAACAATTACTAAACAGCCTTGATTACCAACTGGCAAGTACTGTAACCTCCATCTTGAACAGCAATCAGTAGGATATAAAATATCGATTTTATGGTCTCACCATTGAGATATAATCTACAGCTCACTACTGCGAGTGGCGACATTTGCTTGTACGATATTATTTTTAAGGAAAACAATCACTGCTCAAGCTATTTTGTTACTTATCTGTTCTGTTGGTTTTCCTCAGTAAAGTTCACCAGATTGAGATAAAATAATACGTTCAAATGGAGAGTTTTTGACCCTAGGTATTATTATTAGATTTTTTTTAGTTGGGGTTCGGTCAAGGTAGATCCAAAAAAATACCAATTTAAAAAAAAAAAAAAGCATTCTTTTTTCAATTACCTACCGACGTTTCGGCTTACATTGTAAGCCATCTTCAGGGCTGTTGAAATATAATGTCATGAGAATACAATAATAATTTACAATATTATAACATAGAATTGTCATAATGTAATATGATATCAAAAGTATGAGTGAAGTTAGCTATGTAGGAGAATTCAACATACAGAAAACAAACTATTAAAAAAATTAAAACTTGACCAGCACCTACCTATCAGTCATAAACTGTGAACTTAGAGACAGGATGTCTCTCTCGTCTTCATGATAGGTAGGTTTTGGCTTTTTTTTTAAATAAGTATTTTTTTTTTTGGATCTACCTTGACCGAACCCCAACAAAAAAAGAAACATCTAACAAAAAGAATATGCTTTTTAAAGACTGAAAAAGTATGCAGTAATATGCGTTCGAGTAAGCGCTCCCTGACCATTGGAAAAATTAAAATGGTTAACTGAATGAAGATATATAATTCTTTACTCATCAAATATTGATTATGATTAATACATGCAATTTTATATTCTTTAAAGAAACCTCGAATTATATGTTTAAAAACTATCGTTAAGCTAATATTTTCACTTTCTCAATTTCCAACAAGAGTAAATCTTCTCTCTTTCATTCAGAAAATAAGAAGAGTTTGAAGGTCTAGTATATAATTTTAAACGGAAATTCATTTCAATTTTGGAGTTTTAAATTATTTACAATTTATTTTTCGAGTTTTCATGGAATTTTATTTCAGGCGACATAACTTATTTCAGAACTTAGTATCGGGTTATATAATGAACAAATTATTAACTTAATTATATTTTTTGAAAATAATAAAAAATATAAATGATAAATAACTTATAAAGGTATGCGCCCATTTGCCAGAGCGAAGTGCAGCGTATTACCGAGTGCGATCAGTTTCACAGGTCGAGATGGAGCAACGGTTAGTATAGTTTTAACTCGAGTAGATCCATATTTAAAAGTTGTTCATTCTCCCTTTATATTACCACATACATTTCATTACAAATGATCTGATAATCTAGTTCGTTTAATATTTTTTCTACTCTCCCTTTTCAAGTAATCATTCTCTCTCTGCGACAAGGTGCCGTGGGTTTTTAGAATAGGACATCTACTTTTTGATAGCTAGATACATAGCTCATTTTTTATTTGAACTTTATTAAATGCTGCTAAAAACTTTTGCATGCATTTATAATTGTAATGTATATTTTTTTTTTTTAAGTTAACTAAGTAAATTATGAACAGAAATGCATCTTAACTTAATGGAACCCTGTTAATGTGTAACTCGTATATTTGTTATAAAAATGTTGTAGAAAAATGTAGGTTTGAAAAACTTTAAACCTCTGGCCGATAGACATTTTTTAGAAATTTTTACATATATCAATGTATAGATCGCGTCTTAAAACCATCGTATAAATAATTAATTTTTGAAAAAAACTGCTTAAATTATAAATGCCAGACGGTGTATAAATTGTATTTGTAGTTTATTGAGTATATCCTTTGCAATCATGCTTTGTTCAATAAGATTATGCTACCCTTCACATCTTACCATTATTTGGTATTGGATCATCTTTTTTGATATTATATCTAACTTGTCATTCTGTCGGTTTTACTTAAAACGTGCTTAATACTAAACTAAGTTTACACCAATGCCATATTTTATCAATATTTAATCTTATACTTATTTAAAAGTATTCTGCTATAAAGAATTGTTCCTCTAAATCCAATAATTAGGCGCCGAAACTGTTATTACCTTTTCAAACATCAATAACACATAGTCCAGCATTTTTACTTACATTTTTTAGTGATCTGCTGTTTCCGCCTTATATGTTTTCAAATATTAATTTTGTAGTTTCAAAGAAATTTCGGTCACTGGAATTCAAACTGATGTGCTTTGATTTAAGTTTCCCTTAAGACAGGACAGAGAGAGAAGGGGAGCGCTAAGTCTCGTCAGCCTTTAAGTCTCAGAGTTTCAGGACTTTTATATAATGTTTTTTAATTTTCAAAGTAATTTTTAAGATGGATTGGACAGCATCTGTCTGCACTTTCAAAAACATTTATTTTCCATTTTTGTAGCAAACCGTATAACTTTTATGAGGAGGAATTGGTTGGAGATTTGGTTTTGGAATTTGAAGATTAAAAAATAATTTTTAAAACAAAAAGTTTTTATTGTTGCTTCTGTAGTCTTCCATGGTCTCCAGGAATGATTCATAAATACTTCTTCCAGGCTTGACCAAGTAATAAGATTACTTGCACATTTTCATAGATCATTCTACTTTCAGCCCTGAAAAAGCCATAACGTGCGAATGCTTGGCAAAAAGTAACTTAACTACATGGTCAAACCCAATAGAAGTATTAACATATATTTTTATTTTTGCCTATGTTGTGGCCTAAATTTCAGGTCTTCTTCAGGGCAATTAGAGTAATGGAGGGAGAGATTCTCCTGCTCTGAGAGGACAATTTTACTTTCAGCCCTGAAAAAGCCATAACGTGCGAATGCTTGGCAAAAAGTAACTTAACTACATGGTCAAACCCAATAGATATATTAACATATATTTTTATTTTGTTATAACTGAAACTTGTAAACAGTCAAGTTTTGATGAAAAATGAAGTGAAGGAAAATTCCACTATTCGATGAACTACATCTGTACTGATGTTACTAAGAGCAATGGGTTGCCCTGCCTGCTGCTACATCAAATACATCCAGATTGAAGATAGTAAATTTCTTCCTCTAAAGCAAAAAATTCAGTACTGCATTGAGCTGGCTTTGAGGGGATAATTTAATAAAGGGGTGTATTTAACTGATTGATTATAAACTTAAACTAATTTTATAATAATTACTGATGGGTTAATATTGTAACTTTGAAAACTAAATGGCTTCAATCTTCCTAACAGATGTTATTCTCTCTCTCTCTCTCTCCTTTAAGCTTACTATTATTATTTGCATCGTTGGGGGATCAGACAACCAGAATTTGGGGAACATATACTCTGACATTCATACATTCTGGAAACATCAGAAGGGATTAATCCCTGGAAAGATACAACTTTCATGAATTTAAAATATTTTGCCATTCTTTTTCATATGGTAATTATGTGCCTAAATCGAATAGCAGACCATTAGAAGGCCGATTACAGATTTGCCATTTTTCAACTATACATGTCATNATTAAGTCAGTGATATTTAAAACAAGAATGCTGGAGCATTCAAAGTGGTGACTTCCCCAAGATGGGGATGAGAGAACACATTTATATTAGTTGTAAAAGTTTAACCAACTTTATAAAACAAACCAGAGAGGAGGCTTTCAATTTTCTATAGTTAGACATACCCTTCATATAAAAATGCAATTCACTGCCAAATCAAATGGTTTTTGTGGGCCATTCGTATTTTATTTTTTCAAAAATATGTAATACGGTTTTTATAAGCTAAATGTTACTATGTTTTATCATCCCATGAGTCTATTTTTTATTTTAATACTTTAAATTAAAAATTGTAAGTAATCAAAATATTAATAATATTTGGTTATTAAAATGTGACTAGATTGGCTGGATTAGAGACTAAATCATGGATTTGCCCTTTAATGACTAATCCTCAATTCATTTTACAACAGGACAGAAACATCAGACCTATGAGGACTTAAAACCCTTTTACATTTAGCAAATTCCGATGTGATGTATTAAGGTTGTTCTCATGAAAGATTTTTTTAAAATTTTTTCAATATTTTTTCTGTGCCTGCCAACTTGACACTATAAATGTTCTCCAATGACACTATATCTTCGCCAATTTTAGTATATGTACTGACGAAGAGAGTACAAAAATGTTAATCACTAAAACTTTTATGCATCATAGCACTATGGGCCAGAGTTTTCAGTTGATTAAAATGAAATTTGACACATTAGTTTATTAAGCAAAATCAAACCATCTGAAGTGGGGGATTATCTTAATTATTAAACTGGAAATAATTACTTATGATTAATCCCAAAATGCTTATTAAAATCTGTTCAATGCAGTGGGCATAATATTTAGTTTAGAGTAATAAAACACAGTTTCTTTTATTGATAAAAAAAAATGTATCATTGGAGTTTCACAGCAAAATTGTTCATATCGCTTTTAAATGTAAAATATAAGGCTGATTCAGTTATTGAGCAAAATTGGACAAATAGGAATAAGCTATTATCTGAAACATCAATTTAAGTACGAAACATTTTTTGAAGTCGTGGGCCTAATGTATAATTAAGTGTAAGAAAGTCAACTCAAGTTTGTTTATTTACAAAAGACATTTTTTATGGGTCCTGGAAAATTCAGTTAAATATATTCATTTACTGCAATGGACTCTGTGTCGAGGAACTCAGCTTTAGCAGTAACTGCATGGCAGACAATTTTTTTTTCTTTTCTTTTCTGAAACAGTCAGTTCTTTGCTGTGACACTCCTTAGACAAATTATTTAACTATGTTGCTTTGAAGCATCGGACTGAATAAAAGTATTTTGCTTTACAAATTATTTAATCCTTTAATCTAATTTAATTTATGAAAATGTATTTTCTCAATGATCAGTCTGCTTCTAAAATAACATGTATATTTTTATAGTTTGTTTTACTCTTGGATAAAAAAATAAATAATAGTAATAGTGAGTTGGGCTGCATTTTTAATTCTTCTCATCAATTAATAGATAAAAGATATTTAATTTTTAACTTTATATGGAAGTTGTAAAGCATTTATGATATATTGAAAGATAATATATGTTTGAATTATTACAATTATTTATACTAAATATTAATCTTATGTGAGAGAATCATATAACTTATCCTAAATAAATTAACATTAAACATATTTATTAATTCTTTAAATTTCTGTTGTCGAATTATTTTAAGTGAAGTTAAAGTATTTCACTGTAATATCTAATACCATAATACTAGCATTATAATAATAATACAAACATAATTATTAGAGATGAATGTATATGTATGCATAAAATAAATAAATTAGGATTACATGATCCATTACTGCTAGAACTGCCTATTTAAAAAAAAAAAAATGTTCCTCACTAAATGTTTTTATGGAAATAAGTTCTTACAAAAATAAAGATAAAAATAAAATTAAGACATTTCTTTTTCAAGATTTTTATTTTCTTACAATGACCTGTTTTTTCTAGAAGGTGAAAAATGGAGTGAGCAGTTAGGTAATGATCCTATATCCTTAGAAAATGAAGAACTTGCACATCTTATTGGGAAAGAAGGAGTTCTTGAGGTTTGTACAGAATAATGTCTATATTTTAATAGGGATGCCATGTGGTAAGCTGAATACTTAAAATTTAAAGAGTCTTATGTATTTAAATTCATTTCTATTGTATTTTACAATAATAATATGAAATGCTAATGACCAGTAGAAGTCGATGCGCACTATTAAAAAAAAAAGCAATAAAAAAATAATAAGAGATTGCTGAGAGCTGGAAGAAATTATTGCCAGAAAACGTATTCATATATAACCAAAAAAATAATATGATACCATTAGCTCATAAATAAATAACTTCTGTTAATTCTAATAATTGGATAATTGAATGTGGAATGTTAGGAGTCTTATTTTAAATAATGTCTTACTTGAGGGTTTAGACTTGGGGTAAAGTGCGGGGAGTTGGAGATATAACCTTGGAAAACTATGCCTCAGTGGTGTAGGAACCAGTATACTTGCCCAGAAAGCAGGAGACCCGGGTTCAAGTCCCGTTTAAGGTAGTAAGATTTTTTTCGGGTTCCCTTTGCATTTCTTATTAGTAGTCATATTTTCCGCTGGAGTGTTACAATCTTGAGAATGAACTTGCCAGGGGAAGGATCCATACAGTTACCTTGATGATGTGTTGGCGAGAAGCTGACATCATATTCCTTAAAGATTACTTCCTCAATAACAATGGCTATTAGCAGAACCATCTTGGTACTGGCTTCATGATAAAAAAAGCTTTACAGAAACTGAAAGCTGTCAATAAAATTATCTGCATTAATTGTTAAAGGGAAATTTTTTTAATGTTCTATTAGCTTTGGTGCATGCCCCAACTGAGGACATCCAAGAAGATGAAAAAAACAATTATGTGGTCAGCTCAATGTATTATATGATGTACTACTAGTTATGATGTAATTGAGAATTTCAGAACCAAAATCGAAAGAGAAGAGGCATTCAGTTTCTCAATAAAAGAAGTTGTACGAGCAATCAGGGCTATTTCAGGCAGGACCATTCTATCACTCACCCAATATAAGGCCTTTGCTGATGATGTGCAATTTTCTATGTGAACATTACTAGCAATTTCAGGAGCTTTAGGAAAATTTGAATGGGCCACACATATAAGGTGTTTGGTCTTTAATAAAATAACACATTATAATAAATAATAAGTTTATTATATAAGAGTTCATGGAGGCAGCTACAGACACATCAGCTAAAGGCACAAGTCACCATCATCTTTAATCGATACACTTTTTAGCTCTCTTAATATTTAAGTATTTGAGAACACTTGTTACTTCGTGCAATGAAATCCTCCAGGAAAGTAATGCTAGGATAGCAGCCTGGAGCTATTCTATTTGGCTCTTTAAAATATTCTTATTTTAAAGACCTCTCTAGAAGTGCTAAGGCAATAGTTGAATAGTTTAATCTGCCCTGTCATAACCTATATCAGTGAACCTTGAGTACTAAATAAATAGAAACAAACTGTGGGGGAGGGGAAAGTCCCAAGAAAAATCTATGGAGCTAAGAATGAAAGAAGAATTAGAACCAATGACAAGTATTTTAGGGATTCTATAATAAGCTTGATAGTAACATTCATCAAACAAAAATGGTGGGAGAATTCCCTAGTGGTTGTTGGATAGATATCTTTGAGAAGGGATACCTGGACAGAGATGGCTGGATGAGGTAAAGGCTGATCTGGATATTAGAGGATGGAGAAGGGCCTCTGCCAATCTGATAAGCATTGATAGTACTGCGAGGAGGCACAGATCTTTGGAGGACAGAAGTACCACAGGGTAAGAGAAGTATATACTTCCTAACCACTGTATTCCCAGTTGATTCTAGCTCTAAACTCACTGAGTAAAAAAAGAACACATTTTATTTATGCATTGGTGACATGGGATTCATTGCTGCTAGGATAGTACAAGCTCAGAACGCAAATATGGTTTCATAGTACAGCATTTAGTAGAATAATTATTTTGCTGACCAACTCATTAGTGCTTCTATCCAGACACCATGGTGCACTTAGTCTATTGTTCTGTTTGGTAAATAATCTAAAGGGTTATTATAATTTCTACCACCAATGAATATAGAACTCTCATACCTTATATTCTCCGTCTTCCTTGGTTTCTGTACATCTCCCGTTGGCGAGCGCTTTCGGAACCTGTCCATCTTCTGGCCGAATACAAACGTTCACTGTCACGGTCCGTATTCAACTGTCGAATACGGACCGTGACAGTGAACGTTTGTATTCGGCCAGAAGATGGACAGGTTCCGAAAGCGCTCGCCAACGGGAGATGTACAGAAACCAAGGAAGACGGAGAATATAAGGTATGAGAGTATTGTTCTGTTTATTTATAATAATTGATCAATGCTTAGCTTTACAGTTATGCGCTTTAAACTTGAAAAAATTTTCATTCATTCTTTAGCTGAGGAATTTTCTTTTTTTGATAGTACTTTGAATGTTTTAGGGATTATTCTTTCTTATGGCCTTTTCTTGCTCCTGCTTTGATGGGTTTTCTTGCATGCAGAACTCTGACTCATCCTAATATCTTTTAATTTTTCTTATAAATATTTGTGCAGTTCACATGGTTCTTCTGGGTCAATGCCTGGCTTTTTTCTGACAAACACATTCATTTGAGTCAATGTACAGTCCTTGTTATAAAGGCTCTATCTTCTGTGATTGCCCTCTATAGCATTAGTTTAGAGGCTTCAAACCTGACTTTCTTTGCCTATCAGTCAAAAGATTCTGGTCAATAGCTAGAAATAGTCTTCTTCTCCATCGGAACCACTACTTGTTCTTTTAAAGAGATAAAAATATCTGGGCCTCTGAACCTCATACTTGCTAGAACATGATTATCTGAGAGTGATTATTTGTCCGTTAGGTTCATATTTGCACTAAATTCCATATTCTAGATGAATAAACTCTCTTAGCAAATTATATCACTCTGCAAAACTTGTCAGGCATCATTTATTTTCATTTGATTATTATTAGTTATGAAGACTATGGTAACCAACAGTGAGCTTATAGATAGATTATTATTCTGTTATACTGTTGTTAGGTTATAGACACAAATATGGTTTAATCATTAAACTTTCTGTTCAGTTAAAGTGAATATACCTCAGTGCTTATTAGATTTTAAGCTTTAGTTCAATAACGGTGGAGCAAATCTCTTTCTTATTACAAATCACCTGTCAAATAAATGAGGAAGATAATCGCATCTGTAGTGAATGGTGTGTTGACCTTTCATAAACATACCATGTTCAGCTCATCTAATTTTCTAAATAGCAGCAATTTTTATTAGCTTTTGAGAATGTTCCAGGTTTTCAGAAGCTTTTTTAACATCTTAGCCATTACCCACATAGTGAGAGATAGAGTGCAGTGTACACACAAAAAAAAGAAAAAAATCTCAAGTAGCAAAATTTTCCGGGATCTCTAGCCCTTGGTCGGTGAGAAGAGATACTATGGATCCCTAGAGATACTAGATCCCTAGTATCTCTTCACTTCTCACTGACGAAGGGCGAGAGATCCCCGAAGATTTTGCTACTTGTGATTTTTTTTTCTTTTTTTGTATGTAAACTGCACTCTCTATCACACCTATTCTTGATATATACATATATACCATCTTATAGTATAATCATTATAAGCATAAATTAGTAAGAAGATATTTTAAAAAAACAAAAAATTTCAATTCAAGGATACATGAATGGAATTTGAAAAATTAAAAGTTTTGCAAAATAGTTGGATTGTTCACTTGCTAATTTGTAATATTAGACGTATTCCTTCAATTATTAAAAGCTTATTTTTTTCTAGGAGGAGCTTGGAATTGTGATGTCTATGAAAGATGGTTTAGTTATATATACGTCACCTTCTATCTCTAATATGCTTGGTTATCCAAAAGACATGTGGATTGGCAGATCTCTTATTGACTTTGTTCATCCCCACCATCGAGCATCATTTGCTGGTCACATTACTTCTGTTATTGCTGCCAGTGATCAAGGTCAGTGTTTAATGGGAAGTGAAAATTTAAATATATGTTTTACTCATAAATACTTTGTTTTCTAATATTTTAGATATCGAAATAAAATAGAAAAGTCCCACCCTCTTATTTTTGTCTGATTTTAGTTATTATCGGAAGTAAGTAATTTTTTGTTTAAAATATTTTAAATAAAGAACTTGATTTATAAAATAAAAAAAATAAAAAAATTTAAGCAATACTTTTCTTTCCATATATTTTTGTTTGAGTTTACACTGACTTGTAATTTATTTTTAATTTTGTGTGATTCACCCCAGTTTCTTATATATTTTTATTAATAAGCAAATTATATATTATATAAGTGAACCAATAATTTTAACATTGCATTTATGATTTATTGAAGTGGGTTATTCGTGATAATAACTTACTTCTTGAGCTCTCTATTGACTCTTAAAACTCTGCTTAGGAGAGTAAAAGATGCCTGAATATGCTCTCCAGGGCAACTTCAAAAGCCTACTTCAGTCTGTTAATACAGTCAGTTGTGCAAGTGATTTCAAGCTGAAAAGACATATTCACTCTTCAAATTTTTTCTCTCTGCTTTTACTTTTCTTTTTTTAATTTAAGCTCCTAAAAAACGTTTAATTTAAGGAACAATAGTCATACTCATGGAATTAATAATGTATTAATGAATTATAAATTTCTTGACTCCATACAAAGGAAGTACAAATTCAAGCATAGTAAAAAAAGAAAAACCTATTTTTAACTTAAATCAGTAAAATTAGTTTTCAGTAAAATGCTACATTCAATTATTCTTTATTTTATTTTGTTGAGAAATTTTCAAAGACCGGTGAGTAAATAGCTGGTTCAGAAAGATTGGAAGATTTTAACCAATGATTTCAACATATTTAGCTTTGCTTAATATTATTTCAAAATGATGGCATTCCATGGTATGTATGCTATTCTCTTTGAAATTATATGTTAATACCAAATCTAATAAAGTTAGTGAAGTCATTGGTTAGAATCTTGCAGTACTTCAGAATCAAAAATTTCATCAATGTTTGAAAATTACATTATCTTTTTCTAGGTCAATGATATCTAGCAAAATTTATTAACTATAATAAGTTTATCCTCCCAATTCTCTTCTTGAAAGAAACTGCCAAAACAAAAAAAAATTTTGATACAGAGAGAAACTTTTAAAGTAGTTCATTAGGAAAAACTATTCTTCTTTATACAATTAATGCTAGGGAATAGAATAAAAAAATCTTACTAGCATGCCAGCCCGGTAAGCAGGAGATCTGGGTTTGAGTTCAGGCTGAGTTAGTAAGATTTTTTTGTTCTATTCCCTTGTATTCATTGTATAATATTAATGTGGGATTGAATAGCACAACAAGTACAATATTTTAAAAAAAGAAATAAAAGCAAAAAAAAAAAAAAAACGAGAGTCTAATAAATAGCTGACAATGTTAGCTCCTTCGAGCATAAGATGATTTATTCGTCTAGCTCGTGGGTTTAGACTCCCAGTAGAGTGCAGGGAATATAATTAATCATCTGGCTAGCCTTGGAGGTGTAATTGGTAGCATGCTAGCCCTGTAAGCAGGAAATCCGGGTTCGAGTCCTGGCTGGGGTAGTACGATTTTTTTTTTGTTCTATTCCTTTGCATTTATTGTATAAAATTAATGTGAGATTAAATAACACAACTAATACAATATTAACAAAAAAAAAATTATTTTTTGTTAGTCCTATCTTTCCAGGTGCTGGGTAAAGTGAGGCAACTGACTACTGTTCAGCCCAAAAGTAAAATAAAGGAGATTAAATTGAGTTGTGAGAAATAATTTCAAACTCGAATCATTATTCAGCCAGCACCTGTGCATTGTACATTTGAGATACTGCTTACTCAGCTAGTATCAATGCTCAAGTTGTGCACAAGGGGTTTAAGATTAGAGAATTATTTTAACTTTATAAATTTTAATAAATATATTATATTAAAATATATTAATGTTTTAGCTACCAATGAAAAGCAAAATTTATATATGTGCTATATGAGGGAGTATAGAGGACTTAGGAACACTGGATTCTCTTTGACTGACAAATGGGTTGGTTACCTACCACTTAAACTTTCTATGAGCTTCAAAGGTGGAGAAAAAGAATCACCAAAAATGTTTCTAGTCATCAATGCTATCCTCGTACGCTCTGCTTATACCCGTAAGAAAATTTTAATTTGTTATTGAATATTTTTGGAATTTAAAGATTATATAAGTATTATATACTTAGGTTATTATTTATAAAGTATAATAAACAAGATTTAAATGAAATCAACAATTTAATAAAACANGAATCATTTATTTTCATCAATTATATTATCACATAAAATAATGAAAAATGTTTTTAAATATGAAGATTATGTCCATTAATTAATTAAATTTTATTTATATTTATAATAATTAAATTTTCCAATTATTAAGTTTGTTTTTAAATAAATACAAGGAGGAAGTTAATATTATAGGAGGAGAAAAAGATACAAGTAAATATTCATACTTTTTGGAGTTTCTTATTATTAACGATACAGTGCAGCTGCCAATGAGCCAAATCCAGTAATTAATGACCTCGAACTTGTAATTCTGATCCTTGTGGTATGAGAATAAGTTGCAGCTGTTCTAAAGTGCTGTATAAATAGGCCCCCTTATACCTAATTGTTTGTTACGTGGGGAGGAACACTGGAAAAATAAGAACACTGCTTAAGAGTCTAAACTGTTACTGGTGCTGAAAATTGCAGGGAATAAGATAATAAGCTAGACAGGTACTGGGGGTGAGCTCAGCAGGGAATTAATGCCCAGGAGGCTGTGAAAATAGCAATTAAGAGTAGCCAGACATTATTGATGTAGGTCATCGATCACTCTGTTATTAATATAAAAACACATACATGGTGAACACAAAGGGGGATAGAGGGTGTAATACAACAAAAACAAGCTAAGCTAACATCAATCATTATTATTATTATTAATTTGATCAGAAATCGGTATTCCTTGTTTCTTCATTATTTGTAATTTAGCTTCAAAACATGATTATTACTTTTATATACAATACTCATACTTATAAATAATGTAGAATTATTTAAAGTCTCATTTAAGGATTGGACTAGCAATTATTTGATTCAAAGTTTTGTTCATTGACCCTCTATAAATTATATGAAAAATAAGTGCTGATAAATTCACCAATGTCAAACAATTTATGCTTAAATGTATATTTATTTAGATGGTGATGAAACTAGCAAGTCGACTAAATTCACTACTAGGCACACTTCTTCCTCTCAGCTCTGTCATGTTGATTATGAAGTGACTCCATACTTTGGTTATCTTCCTCAAGACATTTTGGGTAGATCTATTCTTGAATTCTATCATCCAGAAGATTTACATTTTCTGAAGGAAGTTTATGAAGCAGGTAAATTACTTATTTTATTTATGTTTCATCATAATTCACATTCTTAGTTAATAATCTTATAGGGGATATAATTTGTTATGTTCCTCAAAATACTTTCTTGCTTTTTTCCTCCATAACAATTATTTTATCATTATAATAGATTCTCAGTTTCATTTTTCAATCCCTGAAACTCTTAGTTATTGGTCGCTTCTTAACTACATTTAGAGCCAAATAGTTGGCTCATATATTATGGACAAAATCAAACTTATTACAATGGATATAATCAATATCACCATTAAACTAGGTTTTAGCTACAGGGGACACCATTACCAGTTCATGACTGAGTTTCTCTTCAGACTCTGGGGGCTTAAACCCCTTATGTTCAGGTAGCAAGAACTTGTCAGTATGTATATGGAAAATCTAAAAATAAGTAAAAAAACTCGGACAGTATTATTAGCAGACTAAGGCCTACTGGCCACTGTACATTACTAAAATACTTCTTTATTAATATGATGGCAAAGTGCTGATGCATTATGTTGACTGATTACTTTAGATGAGAAAGGTACCACAAGATATTGTGTATTGATAATAAATAATAAGAACATTCTTCTGATCATTGTAAAAGTTTAAAATTTTGTATGTGGCATTATCAGCTATCAGAGATTGGTTTAAGCTTGGGTTGGTTTAAGAGCAAAGAAACAAGTGCCTGAACACAACTTTGCATTTGACTATGCATTACATTACACAGGTACATCCAGAAGGAGAAAAAAGTTTCTTCCATCTGAACTCAGCTGTGTTATTTTGTGTTGTATTATAAAATATTATTTGTATATAATTTACTCTATTTTATTCATATATAATTTACTTAATTAAGTACTAATTTTTTTCTTAGTGACTATGATTAAGGAAACTCCACAAAAACACTGAACCAATGCAAATACGAACAAAATTTTTTGCCCTGCTGGAGTAAACAATTCTCATTACACACTAAAGGTCAAAAATTTACCTGTTGATGTTTAAATTTTGGAAAATGTAGGGTACTATGAGGGAATACCAGTAGAAAATAGTTAAACTGTCAAACAAAAATTTCAATCTATGCTACTGGACTAAACATCTAGATTCTTCTCTTCCCACTATTCTAACAATGCCAGTTACAACTATGTAATTTATTTTCATTCCCTTTCATCTTTGTGCACATGAAAAATTAAAATAAAATAACAATTTGTGTAAAATGCTTTAAGCACCTATAGTTTTTTTTTCTTGTTTTTAAACGGCGTGTCAACCTTTGGTCATTAATGCCAGGGAGATAGTTTATAGAAGCGGGAAGATTCTTTTAAAGAAGAAGAACTTAGTAATTATTATGTGGATGTAGATAGTAATTTATTTTACACTAGGAAACTCTGAAAGTTACAAGAAAAGAAAAAAAAATTGAGAGAGAATGGAAAAGGAACGTAATACCGAGAATGCATTAAGATAAGATTTAATAGGCTGCCCTCTTTCAGAAAGTTCATTACATAGTCAATGACTTTATGGTCATCCAATATAATTTTTTCTAGAGTCCCATTTAAGTTATATTTCTTCCTTGTTTCTTCATATTTCAGGTACTCTATATATATTTGATGGTAAGAAGTTGTCCACAGACCTCACAAATGGAGGGGTTATCCTTTGCCATTAGATAGTCATGTTTAAGTCTTGTGTGTCCTATTCTTCTTCTGGCTAATACCACTTCTCTCTTAACGTCAGTTGAGAAGGAACTGGACCATACCCTTGGAGTAGATTTTATCTTGTGTAACTTATCTATGGTTGACCATTTATTTTCCCACTTATTAAGTACTAATTTTTTAACTAGCGCCTTTACATAATTTAAAGTGACTTTTGAGTACATCTCACCATCTTTTATTGCTTTCTTTGTTAGTACGTCATTATTTTCATTCACTATAATTCTGTGGTGACTAGATATCCATTTAAGTGTCACTTTGCTACCTTTATCGTTAAAGTGATCTATTGCAATAAAGAGTCGATAAATACAGAAATGTTTTTTAATAACAGCAATTCAATATCTAAGGCTTTGCTTATTGCAAGTAATTCTGCATAACACGCTTGCTATTCTGTAACATGCATAAAACACATGTTACAGAACAAGCTTGACATCTGCGGCAAAGGAACATAAAGGGTTTGCCATCTAATAAGAAAGCTGAGCCAACACCTTCAGAGTTTTTTTAATTGTCCATATAAATTCTTTTGCAAGATTTTTTTATCTGACACAAGCTTTTTAAAGCTATTCTGAAATATGATGGGGATGGTATCCTTTTTTATGTACTTAGTGAGAGTTAGGTTAGTATGCTCAGGCTTGAGAGACCAAGATGGTTTTGGAGAGACTGATTGACGATTAATTTATGGAATTCGTATGGCATATTTTCTAATGAAGTCATGAGCTCTCCTTGTAAAAGAAGATGAACCAATACGGAGTGGGCGAGTTTCTGAAACTGTTAAATTTGGTTTTAGAAGATGGGAGAGTGAGACTTAGATAAAATAGTAATATCTAAGGAGTTGGTCCCTACAATACTCGAGTGGCGATTTACCAGATTCTGCAAGCAGGCTAGCACCAGACTACTTCTAAAAGTACCCAGTGCTATGCATATGAAGTACCCAGTGCTATGCATATGCCGCCATAGTGAATGCTTTGTAGATGTATTTGAGACCATCTTCAATATATTAAAGGAATTAAGGCATTTTGCTTTAAGTTTCTTAAGGTCTCCAGCCCAGTCTTAAGGTGAGAATCTAAGGTATGGCCTAGGATGGTGGTTGAGACAACCTTGTATATTATCTTCCTGTTGCTAATGTGGACGGATGGAGAGTTTATTGTCTTTCTTCATAAAAATGTTATGGCATCTGTTTTTGTAATAGAAATTGTTAGTCCATATTCCATAAGGAACTGCGATATATTGTCGAGAGTGGACTGCAGAGGAGTATTCATGTCCTCTAGATTTTGTCCAGAAGAATATATGACCAGGTCATTTGACAGCAACATACTACTAACAGAATAAGCAGTTTTCTCTAAAACGCTATCCAAAGCCATTGTGAAGTTATCGGGACTGACCACCGATCCTTGGGGGACTCCACTCTCCAGAATAAATTCTTTTGCCACAGGCTTTTACCAAGTTTTATTTTGAAGGACCTTGGGGTGAGAAATTTTTTAAAAAACTGAAGAATATTTCCCTGAATTCCCAATAATGCATACCTTTTAAGGATGAGCCATCTCCATGTACAATCAATTGTGTTCTTTATGTCTATGAATACTGTGACTACTTTCTTTTTCTCATTAAAGGCTTCAAGAATTTCTGATTCAAGTAGAATAAGGTTGTCGTATGTGCCTCGACCTGCCCTGAAACCACTCAGCCATGGGTGGTATAGATTTTTCTTTTCTTTATACCATTTCACCTGTTTCATTACCATTTTCTCAAGTAACTTACATAGGGAACAGGTGAGAGAGATTATCCTGTAACTAGATATTTTTTTTACTGGTTTTTCTATTTTTGTGATTGGTATGCCAATAGATTTCATCCCCATTTCCGGTAATGCTTCTGATATAAAGATTTGATTTAAAAATTTTAAGATGATTAATTTAGTTTATAATTCAAAAAGTAATTTGTCATGTGTTTATATTCAAAAAGAAAAGTTGAGCTCATTGATGTGCTATCAAAAGAAAGGGGGACGAGTTATCTATGACATCAAGTGCAATTAATTTTTTTTTTTTTTTTTTGAAGTGGGCCTAATATGTAGTTTGCTCATTGAAAAAAATACTTTATACATTTTAAAATAAATGATTAGTAGTGAGGGTTTGTCTCCACCTCTAAAATTTAATGTAACAGAATGGTTGTTAGAAGTCTTACACAATGAGAACTGGTATTTAGAATTTAATTACTTAATACAATAACCCTCATGTTTAAATTTATAGATGACATTGTTTCATATTAATTAATTTATATTATTGGAATAAAATTACATTCAATATGGACAACTGATTAAAATGACAAGGTAATGGTAGTTATTTACTGAAATCAAGCTATCAGAAGTGGAGGTTTAATTGAATCCCCAATTGTAAAATATTACACAATCAAACACAGTTATTAAAATGAGACAGAATTTTCTAATTGCTACATGTAGAGTATATGGATATAAAAGTTTGATAAAAGTTTATAATCTTATCTAATTCAATTCTAATGACATGGCTATTTTTTATTAGAAATAAAATATGCAATATTTAAGACGTTTGCTGTATTATTTTTAATATTTTTAAAATTTTAAGATCAATAGTGTTAAAGTACTATTTTTAAATATAATCTATCAGCTATCAGCACCAGTGCATTTTTTTTTTTTTGTTAATCTTATGCAAAAGCATCATAACGAAAATCAAAAGTTTAGTATAACGTGTATTGAAAATATGACTTGTTTTTAGTAATGAAGGAGCAGGGGCATTTGTTCAGAAGTAAGCCATACCGCTTCCGTTGCCAAAATGGAGGTTTTGCACTGGTTGAAACTGAGCTGTCTGCCTTCATCAACCCATGGACCCAAAAATTAGAATTTATCATCTGCCAGCATACTGTTCTCAGGGTAATGAATAAAGAATAAATAAAAAAAGTAATTCTTTAATCCTCTTTTTAAAAAAAAAGTAAAGAGGGTTTGTTAAAAAAAAAAAAAATAAAATAAAAAATTCATGAATATCCTCTTTCTTATTTCATTTAAGAAGATGGCCATTTTAAAGTTGTGTCCCCTTCTACAGGTCACCTCTTTCTTAATATATGAATAAGACAAGTTTATTTTATTTTCTAAGATTTTACTGATCAAAAAAAATTATTGTCTATTAGGGTCCACCAAATCCAGATGTGACAACACCTGTTGCTGAGCCTGAAGCTTTGATGATATCTGAGGAGATCCTTAAAGAAACTAAAATTGTTCGTGAAGAAATTAAATGTCTTCTAAATGAGGTATTTTCCAATGTAACCTATTTCTTTTTCATTCAATTTTACTCTTAGTAATAAAATGCATGCATTTTAATTATTAAATTTTCTACTGCTTTTATGCTTAATTTATATAAAAGTATTTGCTTATTGGCTACAAAAGTTTCATTTGGAATCATTTATTTTCATCAACATATTAATGTATAACAACAATATCATTGTAAAATATTTTATTCATTCTCCATTTTTCTGGTTCTATAAATCTGCATATTGTTTAACCCAAATTCAGACTTGCTTCCTTTTTTTTAATATAAATTAACAAATTAATGAGTTTTATATGATGTCATTTTTGTTTTATAGCTTTATTTCATTATTATTAAGCCACTTTTTATTGTATCCATATTATGATTTGTTTATTATTTTTAGTTGTTTCAAAGCTTGTGATTTTACCAATTAAATTTCAAAAGTTTCACATTTAACAAACATTTGATAATGATGCCAAATGTTTATTTTAATCTATGTTTGGCCTAAATTTCATATATGAATTATTCTGTGGGATTATGATACTTTAATTTTTAATTAGATTATAATATGAAACAAAAACATTTCTAAATATGAAATCTATAATTCAAATAAATGGAAACAGTTTGTCATAGAAAATTAAACTTGGTAAATCAAGACAAATTCATCATAATGGTTTTTAAATAAATAACACTTTATAACTAGTTTATCCTAGATTATCCTTAAAATATCATGCTATCTTCTAAATTTTAATGCTGCCCTATATTACTACTTTAGTTATTTGATACAATTGAATTATCATTACCATCATACTCAGCTAGAATCTAAGGTCTTCTTTTAAATTTAATTCAAGTTCATCTCTTTTCTTGTAGTGGTAATAAAAAAATCCTTGCTTGAACAATAAGTCATAAATTAATATGATATCGATGTTGTTTTTAGCTGTAGAAGTAAATTTTCCAAATTATTGTGTTAATTTACAAATTTGTGTAGCTCTAGGCTGGTAGTAAAAATTTGAATGATAATACAATTATTGTGAATATGTACCCAAAACTAAATGAATAATTAATTAAATTTAAGTATAAATATAATTCTTATTATAATTATAACATATNATTCTTATTATAATTATAACGTAAAGGATATGTTTAACTAATAATTCTTACTTCCACCATTAGTATTGAAAGAAAACCTTATTTTACAATTAAAACATATTACATCAAAATTCTGGAGACCTCCTCCAAATCTTCCTTTTTGAAAAATTGAAACTATAAAGCTCCAATCCAACCAGTGCATAGTTGGGTTACTTACTGGATACTGACCTGAGTAGATGGTCTGGTAATGTTTGTTGATGATTAATTTAAATATTATAGCAAATTAAGCATAATTTCTGTAATAAAAAAAATTACTACTAAAGTTTGTTTTTATAAAATTTTAGGTTTTATGTAATTCATCAAAATTTCAATTTCCCTTGCATAATATGAAATCACTGTTGGGTGGACAAGCCCATTTGAGTAAATGACAGTATGATGCCAATAATATGATTACATACTATAATATCATAATATGATGAAAATAGAATGCTCTTGGCAATTAATAAATATTATATTGTCTGTTCATATAGGCTTCCACTGTCTCCAGAAATATTCATAAATACTTCTTCCAGGCTTGACCATTTTAAAAAGTTTATTTTTCCAGAGCTTTCACACATCTTCCCTGGCTTCTTCAGGGCTAAATGTAGAATGAATTTTATGGTCTTCCATCTTAAACCTAAATTATAAAAAAAAGTCAATCAATTTTACATAACAAAATAAATCATAATAAGTTGAACATTATTCTTATAATATTAGATGATTTTAGTTGGGGTTCGGTCGAGGTAGATCCAAAAAAAAAAATACAAATTCAAAAAAGTGTATTTTTTTATAAGATTATCTGCCAACATATCAAAAGTATGAATGTAGAAAGGTATGTAAGAGAATTTAAAAAACATGCAGACAACTTATTAAAAAAATAATTGAATAACATTAAAACAATAATTTACCACACCTGCCTCTCATGAAGGCGAGAGAGGACGTCCTGTCCCTAAGTTCACATTTCCATGACTAAGACGAAATATAATTTTTCTGAAAAACACCGTGAGTGGTGGAAGGGTGGAGGGGAGGTAAGAGGCGGAAGGTACAAAGGGAGTACCTTCCCGATGATCCCCTAAGCGATGAATCTTTATCAGGAGTGCGAGTTTTTTTGTGGTTCAAAGATGACCAAGAAGACGTTGGAGATTATGACTGCCCAGGTCACCCTTCCATGACCAAAACGGATGAAAATATTGAAAAGGTCGGTCATCTGGTTCAAACTGACTATCGGTTAACAATTTGTGAGATTGTTGAAACTGTTGGAATTGACAAAGAATGTGTAAGGCAAATTTTACATAACAATTTGAACATGAAAAAGCTTATGCGAATGTGGAGCCTAAAATTTTCACCTGAAAATTACCCAAACTTCTTACATGTGAGGAATCTTAGGAATCGTTTCACTTACTATTCTGAAACCAAATGTCAGTCCATGCATTAGAAGGTTCCAACCTCACCAAAAGCTAAAAAAAGCTTGAATGAGCAAATCGAAATTCAAAGCGATGATGATAGTTTTTTTTAACATTCATAGGATTGCCTTCTTTCACTGAGTTCCTGAAAGTCAAACTATTAATCAACATTACTACTGTGAGGTGCTTGCTCAACTCTGTGAAAGAGTGAAGAAAACACGACCCGAATTGCGGAAGAACAAGTAATGGGTTCTCTATCAAGACAACGAGCCGACTCACAATGCATTGTCTGTCAAGATGTTTCTAGCCAAATACAACATCCCAGTTTTAGACCATCCACCTTATTCGCCTGACCTAGCACAATGTGACTTTTACCTGTTCCCCAAGGTCAAATCTGCATTAAAAGGAACAAGATTTGAGTCCTTTAAAGCTGTAAAAGAAAAAGTGGCACGCATCATGCAGGAGCTCACAGATCAAAACTTCAGGCATTGTTTCGAAAATGGAAAATTGGCATGGAGCGCTGTAAGGATAGAGGAGGGGTGAATATTGAAGGTGATAAAAACTAAATATGTATAATTTGAAAGTAAAATATTTTACAGCAATAGTTTCGTTATTTAATAGCCACACCTATTATATTATATTATGTATATATATATATATATATATATACAGATAGATAAATAGACAGGTCAAGATTCGAAACCAGGCAGTTATAAAAGCCGCCTGAATTTATTGTGGCTCTCATTCACCATTGTTTTAGTGTTGTGAAGATGTCACTACAGGATATAGAAAATAAAACACTCGCTACTGCGATATGTATAATGAATAAGAATAGGGGGGAGAAAGAGTTTAGTGAACTCACACAAAAATAAAAAATTACCAAGAGTAAAATTTTTGAGAGACTTGTCGTATTTTGTCATTGAGGATACACACTCACACACAAACAAACCAATTAAAAATTTAGNTATATATATATGTATATGTTACTTCTTATATGTATAAGAAGTAAGGAAAAGGGAATAAAGAAGTGCAAACTTATTAAATATTACGAATTATTGGAAATAATTGGACTTCAATACTTTTAACATGACAGAGCGTGTGTCAATTAGAATTTTCGAGTACGTATAATTAACAAACCTTATCCAAAATGTATGAGCACTCCTCCATTAAAACAAAGTAATGTTAGTTTGTGTGTTCCAAATGGAATATAAAATTCTAATAAAATATGTTTTAAGTTAAAATTTTATTGTAAAATTTAGATTATATATTTGAATAACATTTTAATCTATTAATATAAAATTTAATTAAATCTCTACAAACCTCTAACACTGTGGTTTTATATGATTACATCAATATTTTCTACTTGTCCATCCACTTTTCTACTTTTTTTATAACCAATAAATAATTTTTCCATAAAATATTACTATTTTATACGAAAATATAACTTAAAGCTTTGAATTTCTTAATTATCCATTTAAAGTCCTTAATTTTAGATTTCCATTCTTGTTTTCTACCACTTTGCTTTTAGATTATTTAATTTTTGTACTGCTAGTTAAGCTCATAGGCGTCAGCTATCTGCAATTTCTTTCCTACTGAAGTTCATTGACTACCTAAAGTTTCCATTTTCATTTCAACATATTATTTTTTTTTAAATTTAATTGGTAAATATTCTAACTTTTAACCAACAAAAAATTATAACTGTGTTTGTATCCTTTCTATCACAAATATTAAAAGAATGAAACATATTATTGTTACAGGTATTAGTAAAAACTATACTTGCTTGGTACTACACTATTTTTTTAATTGTCTTGAATAATTAAATGACATATTCATTTTAATTATTAACATAACATATCAGGTTTGGCTTTTTCAGATTTTCTCATTTTCTTCTATAAGACATCTTTTGGAAAAGATATTTTATGCAAAACTTGTCATTTTTAGGTAGTATAAATCCATTATTTTCATTAAACTCATATAATTTCATAATGTTACCAGAGCCTATGTTGTGTCTTTGCTACAATAAATCTGTAATCTATATTATAAATCTGTACTTTCTTTTTGTTTTCTCATAAACCCATATAATTGTGATGTGTTAATCTGCATTTTCTATTACTAGACATCTACAAGAAGCTGTGAAACAGCCAAACAACAGATTTCAAGGCGCTGTAAAGACCTTGCTGTATTCATGGCGAATTTGATGGATGAAATGACAAAGAAGCCACCCAACTTGAAGGTGGACGTTCCCACTGAGGAACAAAGCATCTCGGTCAGTCTTGATCCTATGAATAATCTTTTTCAAGAGTATATGTTAACAATAAGATAAAATGGGTATTAAGTATTTTTTATCCCTTTTATAATTAATTGAATGAATGATTTAAAAATAAATTGTGTAATTTTATTTCTTATAATTTTGTGAATGGTTTCTTTTTCTCTTGAGGAGCGTGATTCAGTAATGCTAGGAGAAATCTCACCTCACCATGAGTATTATGACAGTAAGTCATCCTCTGAAACCCCTCCTAGTTATAACCAGCTCAATTATAATGAAAATATACTGAGGTACGTAGTTTATTTTCTTTTACTATTGGATGCATTCCAGAAATCAGCTCTGAGTCCACTGTTGCCAACTTAAATCAAACTAATTATTTCTAAAACAAACTAGTAGCAATACAGCAAGTGTCTTTTATAATAAAAGTTATAGGTTGGAAGTCTTGAGTCAATTAAAATAGTATTCATTCAATCCTTCCAACTAATTTTAGAGGCAGTTAAAAGGTTAATTAAACCTTCTTTTGTTTTTTTATCTCCCTAGCATTGGTACTCCAAGATATCAATTTTAAAATTCATGTTGGTATTGTAAGACTAAAACAAACAATTTTTACACAAACAGATACAGGAATGCTCAACTGTTGGATTCGTGTTGATTTCTGGAGTGTACCATGCATTAATTATGGTTTTTTCTCTTTGTTCTGAATTTTTTTTTGTTTAGGAATACCAGTGATGATTTTCTACAGTTCCCAATATTTTTATTTATTTATTTATTTATTTTTTTTTTATAAATGGCCATAGTTTACAATAATTAATGATTTAGTCTTCTATTTTCAAATATGTCTACATTTATTATACTGTATTTTTTAAGCTAAAATATTCATTAACAAATTTACATAAAAGAACGTAAGATTACAACATTTATGAAGGATTGAAGAATGTCTGACAGAAGAAATATTCTCTAGTTTATGAAAGTTTAATATTATCTAAAACATCCAGTCTAACTTTGTTTTTAAGATCAAATTAATTTATGTTATTTATTTATATTAATTTATGTGATTATGATATATTTATTTGTCTCAAAAATATTCACTCTAGTTCAGCTAAATTGCACTTGAGTTTTGAGAAATTGATCAATCTCTGAAGTATGGAAGGAGGAAATAATGCCTACTGATTGAGGGAACTGGTCTTATATTCCAAATTTATAAAATGGTTAATAAGATGATGTAGTGAAATCACTAAGGGATTGGATTGATGGATGTTTTCTCCAAACATTTAGCACTATTTTGGCAACAAGATCAGAATATATCCAGTTACTAATTCAGCTTAATGCTATAGTTTTGCACCTCACTTTTAAATGCTTTTGCAGAGTTTGGAATTCCAACTTAACTCAAAAGCTTGTTTAATTTGTCATTTTTCAGGCACTGGTCAATATGATAATTGCACTTGTGTATGTAGGAATTTTCAAGTGGTCTTTTGGTTCTTCAAGCCGATCTGAGAATTTGAGACAGGAGACTCCATTTTAAATAATATTAATGTTGCTAATGTGGCAGAATTCTTTATTTTTTTTAATAAAAAAGAAGAGTGTACTTAGTAAAGAATTANATTAATAAATTCACATTATCCTTTTAAGTACTAGCTGGTTATTCAGTTGTCCGCCCACAGGGTGACAAAACACAAAGTTCAAGGAGAAACGTATTTTTTTTTTTTTTTTTTTTTTATTTGAGTTATGTTCTATAAAATGTTTATGAAAAATGCTTATTAAGAAATGAATTTACGAATGTATGTAAGCGCTTCCCCTCTTCTGCTGTCCCGCCCAGTCTAGAGTAAAATTTAGTGGTAATACTTTTAACACTCATTGTTCTCACTGGGTTGTAAATTAAATTTCTTTATTTACTCTTTAAATAAATTTAACTTTAATGAAAAATAGGAAATTTTCTTAGATTATGCAGCTCCTGCAAAACAGACTTTCTTAGTCTTTATGCTCTGATTATATTCTTCTTTTAGAGAAATTTTGGTCTCTGTGATATACACACATAACTACATTATATTTGCTAATTCCTCAAGCTCTTCTACTCTTGAGTTTCCCCTCAGTTTTGACTGAAGTAACCATACTTCAGTAAATTATAAAGAAAGTTAAAACCTCTTGTTTATCTTTCCACTTACAAACAAATTTTATCATATTTTCTCAACTTGACATTTACAACTTCCCTTAGGAAAAAAAAAGAATATTTTCTTAGTTATGCATTGAATGCCAGTTACCCAGGTTTCTTAGAAAAAGAGATCCCTGGTCAAATCCACAATGTTATAATAATTATCCATAAAAACTGACTAGCCAGATAATTTGAAACCATTGAAAAATTTAATGAACAAAATTTGTTGTATAACCAGCATCGAAAAGCTCCTGCATAAACAAAGATAATGTGGGATAGCCGGACAGGCTAGAAAGGGACACTTTCTGTTGATATGTACTACTCCATTCCTTTTTTTTCTTTTTATTTATTTTTTTTTTTAACTGCAGATATTTGGAAATATTTCCCCTCATATAATATACCAATATAATAAAGAAATTATACCTCATTTCAATATTAAAAAAATTATACTTCCCCAAGAGCTATTAATTCATCAATACTTTTTCTTGGGAGCACAGATCTTATCTAAGACATTATGAAAATATTTTAAGGGGGGTTTTATTTAAGGGATTTAGTGTTATTAGATCATCAGAGTTGGACATTAGATCTTATACTTTAAAAAAAAAACCGTTCTTTGACCTGCAAGAGCTGAAAATTTTTAAATTTAAATTTTTTATTGGTATCCGAGTACTCTGTGATCATATTGATATTAATGATTTCCATCTTATTAAACTAAACTAATTATTTCTTTTTTAAATTCCTCTTTAGATAAACTCCTGCCAGTCAGTAATTTGGGTGCAATATGAATATTTTCTAAGAGAAATTATTCATGCACAATGAATATGCATTTCTACTGCATATTATTAGTCTCTCAAATTATTAAATTTTAATAATTTTCTTGAAAAATAAATTTTAAATAATCTATTGGCCGTTTTCTACAAAAGACTTGTTTGAAGCCACTTAAACCAGATTTGAGGAGACAAATTAGGACGTAAATTGTTCCAACTATCTGGAGTACTGAGAGATTGATCTGAGGGTAATCATAGTTATTCTGAAACGTTTTGCAAAGGAAGGCTACATTGTAGTTAGAATAGCCATCTTTACCAGGTGCAAGTTTAAAATGTCGTTTTAATTCTAATAGAATGCGCTCTTAGCCTATTGAAGGATTTGCTTATCTCTAAACGCTATTTTGTTTGTTAGTCATTTGTTTACAAAAGTCAGTTGTTTTTAAGTCGTTTACGTGGACGTATCATACCTTTCTTTGGTGTTAAAAATGTCTAATTTTAAGCCAAATAAAGAGCATTTGCGGCATGTCATGATTTTCTTATTTAATCAAAAGAAAAAGGCATCTGAATGTCATCGAATTTTTGTTGAGACTTATGGCGATCTTGCTCCAACCGTCAAGACATGTGAACGTTGGTTTCAACGTTTCAAACGTGGTGATTTTGATGTTACTGATCAAAAACGAGAAAATCGACCAAA
>KZ807017.1:167979-178632 GCA_000696205.2 Oncopeltus fasciatus
TCTCGATATAAGTCTTCTTCTCACTAAATATCCACATTAAATATATATATATATATATATATACATATATGCATTTTAGTAATTATCATTTTTCATGTCTAGTAGGTCAAAGAAAACACAAAAAAAAGTTTTTATAAATCTATTATGAGAACGATCTCAATATCTGTATTCTTTCGGAATTTGCTAGTACATAGATTACAAATGATGAAATATACTACATAATAGCACACACATTGGATATAAATAGATAGGTGTGGAAAAATATTGCAAAATCATATAATTATTAAAGAAGCATTATATAATAAATATATTTAAAGCACTTAGTGAATTTACTGCTTAACAATGTCTATTATTCATTTGATAAAATATGAGATTAAAAAATGCAAATAAATGTAAAAAAAAAAAAACAACACTTCAATAACTCTTAAGGCTTCTTTGAGAAAATTTGTATGACGTTCTGAAATCAATCATTCTCATCAGCTCAAAGGAATATTACTTCTTTTTAGAACTTACTTCTCTGACTGCTTATTGAATTATATTTACTACACTTACCTGTGAAAACTCTCTATCTAAAGCCTGCCGAACAAGCATATTTCTTATACAATAAAATATGATTAAGGCAGCAAGCATCTTATTTCCATACAGAAATAACAATATATAGGTTCATCTCATTCTTTGACTGTGAATATACACTTATTCCGATTTCTGACTAAAATAAAATATGGTTTCTTATTATACCTTATAAAACCATTTGTTAAAATATACTATTTTCTATGGTAACTTAAAAAATATGACTAATGTGTGTTTTGAAAGTACTTCACTACTCTTGTTTGATGGATTATTGACCAGTATGCACAATGGGACACTTATCATTCATTAAAGAGAAGAGAAAAAAATCAAACATTACTTTTTAAGAGATGTAAAATATAATTTAAAATGATATTGTTTTTTATACTAAAAATAAGCATTCTCTAAAATTCTTGAATAATTAGTATTTTCTATACTTTATTTATTTCATTAAAACTTTTTAAAACAATTTATATTACAAATTTATTATACTTTATGACTCATAGTGATAAAAGTAACCGAAGTATTGTTAGTGAATAATGTGTATTTCTTTTGTTTACTAGATTTTTTGAGAGTAAGCCTAAAACTTCTATATCTGATGATTCATCTGACTCAAAAATGGCTAGCGGTGGTGAGGAGGGGAAGATTTCCCCTGTTATTGAATCTATTGGCGACTTAAAGAGGTTGGATTACTTTTTACCATTTCTCCAATTAAAATATTTTACCTACATTGCTAGATCTTCAATAGTAATAATATAATTATTTATTTTAAACTAAATGATTCAATTATGAAAAGTACTTGCACATTATAAAACATCAATAAAATTTAATTTTTTTTAATGTTTTTTTTATTTATTAAAGTTATTTTTTACTGCCCCCCCTTCCTTTCATTTGGCTTAACAAACCTTGAAAGATGATTATCCACTTCTTTTAATATATTGAGAATGTATTACTGAGATATATTTTATTTTATCTGGAAATCTTAATCTACATTTCACCTGAATATATTGTTATATGATGAGATTCACAATTTACTGTTATAGTTTTAAAATAATTTCCTAGGAGGTATTTGTTCTGTTCTCAATTTTTGTATTCTTTGATAGGAGATGACTTTTTGTAGAGTTTATTCACTTAGATGTATACTGCTTAGAATACACCAAAGCAGCCCTGGTCTGCAGGCAACAGTAAACCAATGCTTTCTTGTATTCATGTCAGAAATTTTTGAATTTACAGTTCAGTAAAAGGATTAGTATCCTAACTGGACTATTCACAGTATTATAATACAAATTTTTAATTAATGGAGAGAAAATAAACCCTTGGCTAATTTTGCATAATCTTTTTATACATTCTTCATTAATAAATTCCTTCAAGCAAAAGTTAGATAACCTAAGTCAATTCCTCAGCATTTTTGTTCGTAAATATTTGCATTTGAACTATACAAGACATGTAATCCCCACACTTATTAAATATATTTTTTATCAATAAAAAAATCTGTGTTTACTAAATATTATGCCAACTGCTGTGAAAAGAATTTTTGTACTCACACTTGTAATGCTCCACTCCTATTTATTTGATTTATTATAAATATGAACTCGTATTTATTCATTCATCGATTTCATTTACTGTTAAAAATGATATGCCATATTTCATTATGAAAAATAACTAATTACAGCTTCTAGGCCATAAAATTAAAATTTGTGCAAGTAAGCCCCCACTCCCAATTTTTCCATTTTCTTGTGTAACTCCTAAAACATTTAATTTATCTATAAACAAAGCCCTGTTGAGTTTAATTTATCTAAACTAATTACACCGACTGAAATGGAACTTGACATTTGAGGTCCCCACTCCTATTAGCCCATTGTTATTCAATAACGGACTTAGCCTTCTGTTATTCAATCAAAATAAAATACGTAGTAGCCAATAATTCCAAAAATACAATTTAGTCCAATGATCCAATTACTGTCAAAATGAACAAGGATCTCTGTAATTAACCCCTTAAATTAAAATAAATTTTGGTCCCTATTGTATATTAACATTTCCTTTAAAAAAATTGTGAATTTGTTGCTTTCCCTTCTTTGAACAACAAAGTTAACTATTCAGATGAATTCTGACAGAAAGATTATTGCTTACTTAGTTAGCTATATATTCAATGTTTGTGGTTCATATTTTGGTTGTTACAACAATTATACTGGACCAATTCCATTTCAGAGTTAACTTTAAACATTTCTTTGATCATTTTTATGATAATGATTGTCACAGCAATATGCTTTACAGAAAGTATTATCATGAAAATTCATCTCTCTTTCTTAGCTGGCCTTTTTTAATTTACAGTATTAACTTAGCGTCTGCTTCTATCATTAATTCTTATTTTCCTCAATTTGAAATTCTTCATTCTTATTCTTCAATTTATCTCTTTGTTCTAAGAATTTTAAAATATTCCACCTCTTCATTCTCAATTACGAGGCACTTGTCCACAGGAGGTGGCAATTCTTCTGTGACTGCTATTTAGGACATGTAACAGTTACTCTGATGCTCCACCCATTGTGAAATAATATTGACCCCATATTTTTTATTGTGTACGGATTTATAGTTACAAAAATTGTAGGGATTGGCCACACCCCCACCCCAAAGACTCCCTTTAAAAATTTTGTGGTCGGCAGCAAGGTAGATGTATAAGTAGATAAGTAGCTTCTTTATTGGAAGCCATCCTGGATCCATTGAATTGTAACTGTTATGTGTTCTAAAGCTATCAGAATAGCAGTTAATTAGTTGGTTTAACTTTTTAAAATAGAAGAGACCCAAAAGGAGAATTTTTTTCAGTTAAACTTTTTTTTTTGTTACCAAATCCAGTTTCATTCTATAAATATGCTTAATACTGTCATTGTTAGTATAAAGCTGATGTTAGCTTGCGGCATTAAGTGAAAACTTTCAAGGGATTTCTAAGGGTTTATATCCTTGAATACAGGACTTCCAACCTGGCCGAATTTGATCATTTATGTTTAAAGAAATTCCTTCGTATTAATGATTAAAAAATTTTTTTATGCCAACAAAATTTTTTAGAATACCGTTATAAATTTTAGTGATTTAGAAGAATCATCGCTGATGAAAAGTCCACTTCTATAAACTCCTCACATATAATTTAGCTTACTTAAAAAAAAAAGGTGTGTGTGTGTGTGTGTGTGTGTGTGTGTATATATATATATAATTACATATACATTGATTATTATATAGGTTTGCTTGTTTCTTAGAGAGAATCTATCTTGAATAAGAAACCAGATTGCATTTGGTTTCATGCCATCCTGAATTAGGCAGCTATTCTTGGCAGAATTTTTTTTTTTTATTTGGAATTTGGAATTGTAAAAATCTAGTTAATTTACAATTTTCAGAATATATTTTTTTAGACTTTTCTTTTATAAATAAATAAAAAATTATTAAATTTATAAATAGGCTGTAAATAAATCTCTACCTGATGAACTCAGGCTTCATTTATCTTAATTCTTTGTAAAACAACCACCATGCTATATATTCTAGGAGTTCTAAGAGAGTGACAGATTGTAGTTCCCTTTGCACACACAATTATTCACTCCCCATCACTCACAATTTAACCAAATCATATAGTAATCATATAATCCATGTTGTCAATAGGCTTGCCAACCAGTTTCCTATCTCAGTAGCTTCCTCCCTTGTGTTAATCACGAAAACCACCAAAAGAAAAAATGAAAAAAAACAACATATTTTGAATCTTCCTGTCATTATTATCACAGTGATATTTTGAGAATTAATTGATTTGATTAGTCTAAAATAATAAAGCAACTAATGAGAGGGAATAGAATTAAAAAACTATCTGTCCCAGCCAGGGCTCGAACCTGGATCTCCTGCTTGCTGGGCCGAAATGTTTATGTTACACCACCGGGATGAGCTAGATAACTTATTAAATTCCCACCACACTAGAGAGAGCCTAACCCACGAGAAAAACGAATACATCGTCTTAAGCTCGAAGGAGCTGACATTGTCTAGCTACTTGTCGACTCTCGTCATAAACTTTTTTCATTTTTCTTTATAAAGAAAAATTCTCGTGGTTTAGTGTGGTGGGAATTTAATAAGTTATCTAGCTAGTCCCGGTGGTGTAATGGAAACATTCCTGCCCAGCAAGCAGGAGATCCAGGTCCAAGTTCTAAGTTCTGGCTGGGACAGATAGATTTTTTTATTCTATTCCTCTCATTAATTGTTTAAAATTTACGTGGGATAATAAACCACAACCAAATAAATATTTATAAAATAATTAAGTTTCATAACTTTATCATATTAGTTTTGTTGATTTATAATTACCTATTACCTACTTTTTATGAAAGTGTAACAAAGCACCCCGAGGTGTGTGTCTAATGTATAAAAAAGCATAAACCAACACAAGTTTATTTTTTACTGTTTATAAAGCTTTTTTTTTTTTTGGAGGGGGGCAAATATTGCACTGTAATGGTTTGATTTGAGTAATCCATTCAATGTTGAGTTTAATAAATGAGAATGATTCAGAAGATAAGGAGAATTTAGGCAAAGAAAGTGATACAGCTTCAGGAGTTGAGGTGAAAGAAAAGAAGATAAAATGACACTGAGCATAAATGTGATCATGAGAATCATGAAAATAAAAAAGAAGAAGTCACATGCGTACAATGTATTCTGAAAAACCCATGGCTGATGGTCATTTTCAATATCATGCTGGAATCAATAAAATAATATTTCAATAAAATGCAGCTGGAATCAACTTCCTTGTCTGTCTTTCCAATAATTTCAGCCAATGGCCAGGAAGATGTTTTTCAAGAAGTTGGCACTAATTTAACAATTCTAGAGTTGCAGAGAAAGAGCTAAATGAATCTCAGAATACCTTTTTATTCACCAGGTCGGACTAGAAAAATTGAACCCACTTGGACATGTTGATGCTGATGATAATGCTCTTAGTGAGCCCAAAAGACAGAGATGTATAATATGCATCACCGAATTAGGTTCAAGAAGGTTTGACAGTAATCACATGCATGCATTGTGAGAAACCAATCTATGAAGGCCACTCAATCCTTTAAAATTCTTATGATGTGTAATCATCCAACTTCTAAATTATGTGCCTAAGCATTTTTTTTTGTATACATATTTGAAAAAATAAAAAAGTGAGAGGAAAAAGAGGGTTAAAACTCAAAGTAAGTTTTCCGGAAAGTCTTTTTTTCAGTATTACTTTGAAAGTTGACATTGAGGATGGTTACACTTTTTCGTGTATTGTTTTTAAAATTGTCTTTTTTGTGAAACATTTCTTGTTATACTTGTTGGAATGTATTATCTTTTCATAGGAACTGAATTGGAGGACTGCTGTAATTTTTTGTAAGTAGTTAAGATACTGTTCGTAAGTTATATAAAAAACTATTTGCTCAATAGTTTGTTATACAACTTAAGAAAATCTTTTTCAATTTTTGAAAAACTATTCCAGGTTTTAAAAACAAGAGTTCTTCTATGTGTACTCATTATTGTTTAATAATTTTAGGAATAAATAATTTTTATATCTAACTCATTATCATTAGATCTCATTTCTCCTAAACAAGTGAATCTTGCATGTCTTATTTCTCTCAAGAGTACTATACATAATTTTTTTATCTTAGGCATTTTGGGAAAACCTTTATCTCCTTGCTGAGACAGGACAGAATATTGTTGAAGATAGACTCGATAGTCTTACGTCTAAAAGCCTCCATGAAGTCTTGAAAATAGCCATTGATAATGTTGACATGGGTGTTCTAAAGTGCTGCATGACTCTTGGTTTGCCTATTAATGACGATACTTACTTTAAAATGACACCTCTGACCATGGCAATTGATACTGACAATCCAATACTTGTGGAAGCAATGATTGAGTATGGGGCTGACGTCAACAAAAGGAGCTTGAATGCTGACTCACCTCTTCATTATTGTGTGGAGCATAAAAAAATGAATGCAGCTGAAGCTTTAATAAAGGTAAAATTTATGTTTGTCTAATTATTGACTATTAAGATTTCCCAATGAGTTTTTTTACCTATATTGAATATTTAAAACCAAGTACACACTTCTATAAATTAAATTTTTTTATTCTAAATTGTGTACAAAAATGTTTCTGTATACCTTTACATTATATTTAATTTTGAGAAAGAAATTCATCCTGCTAATATCTTACAAGGATAACAATTCACTAGGTTCTGTCATTTTGGATCACTTTGTTCTCTCTCTCCCCTGTATTTTTATTACAGGTTCTTTTATAAGGTCCCTATACATTTTCTGTCTTCTTTATCTTGTATATTCAGACACTTACCTTTTATTTTAATTTATTTGAAATANATCCAACTTCTAAATTATGTGCCTAAGCATTTTTTTTTGTATACATATTTTTTATAAAATATTTTATAATTTCTTGGAAAAAATTCCTGTTTAATATTTAATATCTCAAATGTCACAAAATAATTTAAGCTTTGCTGATAAGTGACAAGATATCATTAGGAAGTTAATTATTATTTCAACAGTAATCAATATATCAATTTGGTCAATAAATCCAACACATTTTCCTGAATTCTTGTTTTTTTTTTTTCAAAATCACTAATTTGAATTGTTCATGATTAATTAGCTTTAACTTTTAAACTTTAGGAATTTTCTCATAATCTAGCTAAATGGCTTCCTTAGACGCAATTGGAAAATCAAAAGAATTGATTTTTCCTTTTCATCTTTGAAATCCTGAAAGATTTCCATTTCAAATTCCATCTTGATACAAAACTTAGCTTGCTTTAATAAACTTCAAACAATCACACATCTATATAATATGTTTGGCTTTATTTGTATAGAAAAAATTGCTAGTTAAAAAAAAAAAAAAAAAAACTTGCTTGGATTTGGTAGCGATTCAGTGGCAAAAATGTTCTTAATCCACATACTTATAATATTTGTTATATTTGTTTTTAAACTAAAATATTACCTTATGTGACATTTTTACTTATTCTTGGCTTGTTTAAGTGGTGGGAGTGGTGGTAGTGGAGGAAGTACAGGTGCTCAGAGTTCTGAAAGCAATGAAAACTCTGGGGAGACTAATGGCTCGAATACCAATGGCTCGAATAATTCCAAGAGCTTCAAACCTGCAACTCTTACTGAGCAACTTCTTACAAGGTTCATCATTCATTATATAATTTTCCTAAATTCAAAATGTACTTCTTTAACTCTTGTTGGCAAGGCTGTTAAAATTTGTATTTTACTCAAAAGGAGAGTTTGTTAACCGTAGATATTATTCTTAGATGATTTTAGTTGGGGTTTGGTCAAGGTAGATCCAAAAAACACAAATTTAAAAAAAATGTATTTTTTAATAAAGAATTATTTGCCAACATTTCGGCTTACATTGTAAGCCAAAATGTTGGCAGATAATCCTTTATTAAAAAATACTTTTTTTTAAATTTGTGTTTTTTGGATCTACCTTGACCGAACTCCAACTATAATCATCTAAAAAAGAAGTTTGTATTTTACTATTTTTGCCAACCAATTATGTATTAACTAATCAAAAATATTCAAGAATGAAATATTGGGCCATTTTATATCCATAGCTTTTACTCTTATTTGCACTTAAATGTTTTGCAAAATGATCCAAACAATTGGTCAAACCAAACAATTGATCAAGAAACATATTATAAATTAATTTGTTTTAACTTCATTGTTAAAGTCATTTGAGTTATAATTAAACTTTTTAAATTGATAACCCTACATATGAAAGAAAATATTCCTTAATTTGAAGTTGTAGAGATTTCTTTTTGTGAAGTAATCTTATTTCACTCTTTTATATCATATTTTCTTTAATGATTACTTTTATTTAGATTTTGAAAATATTAAAAATTTTCAATCATATTACAAGAAAGTAATTAGTTTATGTATGTAATCAAAGCAAGTAAATCCAAAGATCACTTAGCAAAAAAAGTCAGTTTCAGTGTGCATGCATAGTGCAGTGTAATTACTTAACTAAGGAAATACCCTCATATTGAAACCAAGTGTTCACTGTTTTTATTTAGAAAAAATAAATCTAACAGTATTTAGGGAAATAATTAACTTTTCTATGATGTTTCTAGAATAGAATGATTCCATTATGCTCATGAAATGATTAATTTTTGTGTCACATAAATGGGTTGCTTCACTAATATTATTTATTATTTAAAATAAAAAATAATATTAAATTTGTATTAATGAATAAATAATTTTAGATTTATTACTAATATAAAAGTAATAATCAATGTTGTAATTAAGAAATAAATGAATGAAACTGAAAATGAATTAAAATGGAGAGTTTTTGATCGTAGAAATTATTTGTAAGCATTGTGAACTGAAAAATGAATGAAACTGAAAATGAATTAAAATGGAGAGTTTTTGATCGTAGAAATTATTTGTAGATGTTTTTACCCAACTAAAAAAAATCTTATGAAAATGATTATTCGTTCGTTGAATAAATATTTCATTCCCAATCCAATGTATTGTTATTTTGTTAAAATAGAAAAAAATATGGTATTTTATTAACTAATAGTTGTGTTCAGACAGGTGATACGTAAATTCATTAATAATTAGACATTTTATTTTAAGCAAATTTCTGATCCATTGTAAGCCATCTTCTTTGCTGGAAAGTAACAGAATAATCTGTATAAAAAACTAATAGTTTCTCATTTGAAATGTGGGAGAAACTTTTTATTTTGCTGAAATATTTTCTTCTTATTAAGTGAAAAACTATTTTTCAATCTTAAACAGAGAATACTCCTCTTAATGATGGTTTTGCAATGTTGACTCAAACTGTTGGCTTGACTCTGGAAAAAGTTTTAAACATTTTTTTGTACTTGACCATATAGTGACCATATGATCTGACCTTATACTAATCAACATAGTTAACTCAGATTCATATCAGCTCCATCTGGTCATTCTTCAAAGAGGAATAGTAGATAGTTACTAATTTATTTTCTGTAGTATTTAATTGTTAGAGACAAAACTATAATTAATTTTACTATCACTCAAAATCTCAAAATTATATACTGAATAGGGTAATATGTTGTTCAAAAGACCATGCATGCGTATTGGAAAACATTTAAATTTTCATCACTTTGGAATGGTTAAATCAAAATCATTTATAATTCACTATAATAGTGTCTGGTTTTAAACCACTTATTTTAATGGTTAAAAATTAAGTCTGTTACGCAGGAAATGCTTAAACTAAGGAAATCCTTAGCATTATAGTTAATGAATATATGTACATGAAGTTTCCAAATCTGAATATCACCACTTTTATAGGTCTGAGCTTAATCAATAATTAACTCAGCCTTTTTTTACATTTAAAAGCAACATGCCAAATTGCATTAACAAAAACAACTATTTGCGGCATATAGGCCATGAAATTGAAATTTAAGGTTCAGATAAATCCCTACTTCTAGTTGTCCAATTCCACACTATTATTTCTAAAATATTTCTTTTATAAAAAACTAAGTTTCAATGGTCTAAGCTAAATATTATGCCTCCTGCAGAAAAAACACCTCTTTTACTCATACTTAGAATTTCAAGTAATCCCTTTTCTTCTGATGTGGCTCAGTATTACCTTAAGTCTTTCTTTTAAAAGCTTTTCAAATTTTATTAAGAAAAACTAGATTAATTCTGATTACTCACCACTAGGTACAGTTTAAACCAATCTCACTTGGCATCTTCTAGTATAGTCAATACCACACACACTCACCCACCCTCACCCCCCCAAAATTAACAATAATTTATTCTTTAGTGCCAATATTTCAGTTGTCAGCAAAGCACTAAATACACACGAGGACTTCGGAGAGTTATTGTAATAAGAATCTGCATTATTGTAATTTTTAGCCATTAATATGGCTTGCATTGTATGCTAAAACATTTAGCATTAAAGAATAAATTTTTGTTAATTTTTTATACAAATTATTTTTCTTTTCTTTAACTATTTTTGTACTTATTCATGCTATAAATAGAGGATTTTTAAATCATCGAGAGGTCAAAAAGGAAACTAAAGTAGCAGTCTATAATATAGAATATATATTATTAAAAAACCAATCTATGA
>KZ807017.1:217647-229413 GCA_000696205.2 Oncopeltus fasciatus
ATATATATATATATATGCTTAAGCACTTCCCAGACACTTGTTAGATATCCAAATTAATTCATACTTACAGGCCAAGTATATCTGGAAGAGGCAAACTCATAGTAAAAGTGCCTTTAGTTTTCAACTAAATGATCTTGTATATTTGACAACATTACAAGTAGGAACAATCCATGCCCTGTTCAGCATTATAAAAGAGGCCTGTAACACATTGATATCACTTGATTTCCAATTTGACTATACATGGCGGCCTAGGATATTGAACACCCATTTATTCATCCCATTCTGTTAGCATGCAATGTCCTAGTAATATATACAGTATTAATAGGAATTAATAGGGGAACAAACTGTTAAGGACTCAAGTTACTCACAACTTTTTTAGAATCTCACAGGAAATTTTTTATAAAAAAAAAAATTTTAAATTTCTAAAGACACTACTATTTTGGTCATTGTACTTTTATTCATTAAAATATCATCAAAATTTGATCATCATATCATGCACTAATACATACACCAAAGTAATAAATGTTTGGGCATTCTCCCATAAATTATTGTTTAATACAATAAAACCCATTACATGTCCATTTCAAGAGTAACAATAGACACTGCACTCAAATGAAACACATTCAAATTCTCATACACACAGTCACATATACATACATTTTTTTTTCATAGATGTTTTTAGTTGGGGTTCTGTCAAGGTAGATCCAAAAAATACAACATAAAAAATGTATATTTTTTTAAATTTATATACCAACATTTAGGCTTACATTGTAAACCATCTTCAGGGCTTTCATGAAGGCAAGATGTCCCGTTTTGTCACCTAGATACCATATTCATGACTCAATCACAGTTCATATTCATGAATATGGTATTCAGGTGACACAACGTCCCCTCTCGCTTTCATGATAGTCCTAAAGATGGTTTACAATGTAAGCCTAAATGTTGGTATATAAATAATAAAAAATACACATTTTTTAAATTGTATTTTTGGGTCTAGCTTGACCAACCCCAACTAAAAAACATTACAAATTATGTCTACGGTAAAAAAACTCTCCATTCGACATTATTTTTTCTTTTTCTTTTTTTACTGAATGTCACTGTTTCACTATATATTACTGACTGTCATGGTTGGTGTTTAGTAGGTAGAGTAGAGAAAATACCCAAAAAAGTTTTTAAAAAATACCATGAGAACAACCTCTATAGCTTTATTTCTTTTGAATTTTTAAAATACTTGTACCTCTAAAATATTTTTAAAAACTTAGGAATAATCTGATTTCATTTATTTCGATGTAAAGACATTCTAAACTATTATAAAATTGTTGCCAAAAGGGAAAAAGATATTTTCCTTCCTGTATCATACTTCATCTCGAAACAATTTTTTATTACACTTACAAGCATTAGAACAGTGGCAGATTAGTCACTAATTACAGTTTCTCCATTTAAAATTCATAAAACAAACGAAAAATAAACAACTCTTTCCTGAATAAAATGTATACCCTACATTCTGAAAGGACTAATTATTTTCCATTAAAATTATTTTTAATGCACTGAAGAAAAATACTTGGCTTGAATAGCTAATTTATTTATTAGCTATTTATTGGCTAAAAAAAAACCAATTCAGGAAACATTATTCTACATAAGAAACCTTAAAGACTTGTCAACTTTTATCTTATTTGAAAAAATAAAATTTTGTGCCAGCCTTCAGTTTTGGCTATTATTTTCAGTCCCTATTGTGAAATTAGTTTCAGTCCTTCAGGTAGATCAAACAACCTTTTTACTAAATAACATGCAGGCTCCTTTCCATTAATATTATTTAAAATCTCACAAAAAAGTTCTCACACATATGTGTGTATGTTTGGTTCAATGGCCGCACTAGAGTATTTAGTATTGAGCAACTAGAGTATTATGCTGGAGAAATTAGTCAGGGTTTAGGCCAGGATCAGAAAAATCAAATACTCCAAAATTATTGAGTAATTATTTGTATTTTTTAAAACAATTTCTAAATACATAGGTTCATTAACTTTCATTTTAAAACTCATATAATGTGTTTTAGATTTGAATTAATGAATTAATAAAATTACCAATTCTACCATTTACTGGGAGCACTAAGTGTGTGATTTATATTCATAGTTTATTTTTTAATAAATAATAGTCCTATCAACAAAAAAAAAAATCTTTATTGGGGTGCATAAGTCATGAAAAGTCATTTATATACAATAGAAACAGCAGTAGGCCTAAGATCGATCCCTAATGTTCAAAGTGATTGTTTTCTTCTTACCATAGACCTTATTTCATCGGTTCCTTTCTTCATAATGCTATCAACAATTATTTTCCTCCTTACATTTTGAATTCCTCATTTCCAAATACAGTTCGTTCTAAAGCTCGTTTCCATGAAACAAGCTAATGGATCCTTCTGATCTTTATGCCCCCTCTCATAGAACTGTGATTTTTTGCCTTTCTTTCTTGCTTCATGCCTCAAACTTATGGAATTCCTTACCCCCAAATATTTGCTGTACTCAATCCTCTCCAAATCCAAGTCCCTTTATTTTTATTATTTTATGCCCATCCAGACTGAATATAAGCCAGACTGAATGACTCCACAGCCATTACTTTATATTATGACAAATTGCCTATTCCATTCACTTATTTGGGTTTACTCAATTGAGTTGAATGAGTGTAAGTGAATCGGACTGTGTGTGCGCACATGCAAGCATGTGTGTTAGAGAAGGAGAGAGAGAGAGAGAGAGAGAATGTATATATTCTAAATTTATATATAAGATAAAAAATAAAATGAAACATAAAACAAAAAGAAAAATGAATGAATGGACAATAATCGACTTATTTACTATAATGTAATTGATCGCTGGGCCATCTTTATTTGTTTTGTCCTGGAAGATTATCAGGATAGGTTCACTGGCTTTGGGATTGGGATATTGTGTGAGTTTTTGATGGAATTCAGAGAAATGAGAAAGGATTATGCATTTGAGTGGACGGTGCAATATCTTAATACATGAGTTTGCTACATTTTGGTGGTGATATACATTTCCCTTTCTTTAAAGTAAGATACCAATTGGTATGTAAATATTTATATTTACAAGTACTTATTGCACTGCTGAGGGCTGAGCAGAAATAACCTAATCTGCTTGACCTGATAGATAATCAGGCTGATAAAAAGCCAGTCATCTGCGAACTAAATAGGAATGTCCCTGATGAATCACTTCCTCCTCCATGTAAATCATTAACTTTTTACTGATATGATGTAATTTGTTCTTAACTGGTTTACTTAGACTATATTTACTTAAGTCAGTCATAGTATTCAGCCTGACAGCATTTCCAAATGTGTTCGGTTTTTTAGTAAAGGAATAACTATATACTTTAAGAGAAACTTGTTGCAGAAGGTAAATAATGAGCACCACTTCTAGCATTTTTTTCCAACTCCCAACATTGGTAAACTATAATTATTTCTATATGAAGCCCATGTAAAATAATAATGGCTCACTTATCTAGGCTTGATTATAATAATAAACAAAACGGATGATTGCTGGGAGTAAAAATTCATTATTTTAGAAATTAAATTTCTGTGTTTATTTTATTTATATTACTTTCTGGGAAATGCTTTAGGCTCCTTCTCTGATGATACCGGCACAACAGCCTTCAAGCTCTTACCATAATAAGGAGCCATATGAAAATTCCATCCAAGATCAAAAAACCAAAAGTAATGAAACAAGGTAAGTAACATGATTCCCCAGAAATATTGTATTTAATTTCAAGTACCATTGAATAATTGATTTCTACTAAATATATGAAGAAGGGTAATTATTAATACATGGTTTTATAAAGGAAACTTTCATTTATGGCACTTGCTTTAATGATTTTCTATAAAAGCTACTTAAATTTTTCTTTATTAATAAAAAGTGCCATTAATATTTTTGACTTAATGGTTTGCAAAAAAAAAAATCAATTTTGGTTATACAAGTTAGTGTAATATTAAGTGAAATATAAATAATTTCCCAAACTGGAACTGACTGTTCATTCTTCAATAGGATTGAATTTAGAGGATAATATTCAGGTATGAATTTGGGTATTAAGGGTGAAGAATCTGTGTGTACATAATTTTGATACACAGTTTGTCTAATGTCTTATATTGAATAAGTGCAGATATTTTCCATAAATTTCAACACTTTTTCTAAATGTAATTTAAATAAAATAAAATTAAATTGATATGTACATTGCCAGTTTATGAGGAGGCATTTGATTATGCTTTGAAATTTTAACAACTTTTTCCAATATTTTCTGTAGCTCAATAACAGTTATTATAGACTTCATTATTGTTAAAATAATTTTTTTTATTTCTATAAATGCTAGCTTTCTTTACTTACAAAAAACAAAAACTTTTATCAATTGGCAATTATCGCTGAGTAATATGCCTAGTAGAAAGTAGAATCATTTTTAAGACTCTGAAGGGATTTTGTTTGACTTATTATGGATGACAAAGTATTGAAGGTTTTCTACCTTTTGATTATAACATAAAATGATTATTTATTTTGCTATGACGCACTTTAATTTTTGGAGCTGTAATTTTTTGAGAAACTGAAAGAAAAATTTCACAAATTAATGTAATTCTTGTACATATAACCCTTTGAATTCAGGAATCATTGATTATGTTATTGCAAATATTTTGTTTTGTATTAATTGACCAAAATGATGACGATATATCATTTTCACAAATGATTGTTTCAATCCTCCAAATACTTCAACCAATGAGAATGTAAAAAAACCTATTTTTAAACTGCAAAAATGAACTTATAAGAATAAAATCTCTTGGTGTTAGCCATAAAATCTCTTATAAAATACCACCCTTACTTAACTAAAGTCCTTGTAAATGCGCTCAGTCTCTTTATTAAAAAATTTCCAATGAAAAATACGAAAATATATAAAATCTATCTCTTGTATAGGATTTTACTCTAACTTAACAAGTGATTCTTTTAATAGACAATAGTATGTTGTTGTGATCATAATTGTTTTTGTGTATGATGAAAGGCTGAAAAACTAATTTGTATGTACTAAATATAAATGAAACACTTTTGAAACAGTTTTTTTATGAAAATTTTATTATTATTTTCAGTAGTCCTTTTGATGACTCCAGCTCATCTTTCTACTCCCTTTTCAAAACCGACAAATCTGAAAGCCTAAGAAGTTCTTCAGAAAATGACACAAAACATGATGTAAGTTCATCACTGAAAAGATGAAATTTTATTTTACATTTTCCTTAATATCAAGTTGAATAAATGATAATAAAGTTTATTAAGTTAGTTTTTTTCATGTGTATATGAGCATATGTGCATTAAAAAGTAAATTATAGTAACTCTAATATAATTGATTTTATAGATTATTTTTGAAAATTCAAGATGATTTTAATCCATTATAAGAATTGTCAAATCCTGAACCCTAAAACTGTAATTTTACTTATGCAAACCTTCTATTAATTCTTGCATTTTACTTGCATTAACCAAATTATTGTCTATAAAGATCTTATGGTTAAAGAGAAAAAGTTTAAAAAAATTATGGTTGGAGGTTTGTTGGCCGTCGAGTATTATGCTTGAGAAATTAGACAGGGTTTTGGCCAGGATCAGAAAAATTAAATATTCCAAAATTATTGGCTAATTATTTTATTATTGCTGACTTTTCGACTTGTAGGTCATCAATCTATCAGGCGATAGTGATTTCTGGAGAGATCTTCGAGGGAGGTTTATGGCCTATATAGTATATAAACCAAAAACCTTCCTTGAAGATCTTCATTAATTACTTCATTGCTTTAAATTTAATATTATGTTCTCTATTCTTGTAATAGTAAAAGTATCCTTCAAATGGCTATAGGTATTGGAGTATACTAGTTAGAATATGGAATCTGTTCTGCTTCATAAATTGGAAAAACTTTCTAAAAATTAAAAAAATGTTGCAAAGAGCATCAGGAATGGAAAGATTGGTTTAATGAACTGAACTGAAGAGCAAAGGCCTCATGGAGAGATCCCATAAACTTATTCTAAAATAAGTTAAATAAAAAAGAAATTTAGGAAACCAAATCAAGTTTAACCAACATAAATATTTATTGACTTATATACATATAAATACATGATATCTCATCATTTATTATTTAGACTAGTAAAAAAATATAGCTGGCTCGGAGAAGGAAATCTGTTCAGCTCATCCAAACCTTGCCCTAGGTTGAGTAGCATTTTTCCCTCATACTAATTGCTTTAAAGGAGGTTAAAAAATAAATAAGAAAATAACTTATGCTTATTTATGTTGTTAATTATCACTGTAGTCAAAGGATATACACATAACACGCACACACATACATGTATACATTATATATATATAAACAATTAGTGAGATAAAAAAAATGAGTAAGCTATTTATTACCTATTGCTTTTCTCTATCAGTGCAACCTCCAAAGAGTCATGGAGAAGAAAGGCTATCTACAAGTCCCCACCCTAATCTCAACATGGCTCTAACCTAGCTTTTATTTTTGATAAAAGCCTGCTTAGAATGTGAATTGAACCCACTGGGCAAGGCTTGGAAGACCTGAACAGATAAGGTTTAATAAGTGGGGTAACAGATAAGGTTTAATAAGTGGGGTAACAGATAAGGTTTATGTAAGTGTGTACATAAATATTATATATTAATGGTGTGTGTGCGTGCATGCATTTGTCCGTGTGTGTGTGATTGTCATGTGTAGCTAAATTGATTTGGGCTAATTGATAGATCACTGTGGAAGACTTAGGAATAGTGTTATTTTTAAAGCTAACAATAATAAAGTTATTTAAATTATTCGAAATAAGTTTTTAAAATATAACCCATTCAATCCATAATATGTTGAAGTCTTGTGGAGAATTATATATGTATATATATATATATATATATATATATATATATATATATATATATATATATATATATATATATATATATATATATATATATATATATATATATATATATATATATATATATATATATATATATATATATATATATATATATATATATATATATATATATATATATATATATATATATATATATATATATATATATATATATATATATATATATATATATATATATATATATATATATATATATATATATATATATATATATATATATATATATATATATATATATATATATATATATATATATATATATATATATATATATATATATATATATATATATATATATATATATATATATATATATATNCTCTTTTTATTTTTAATAGAAAATATTACCTATTATTATAATATATTTTAAAATATTCTGTTATTATGATTTTGCTCCCAATTCACAACACTTCCTTCTTGGTATTCACAGAGATCAGTGGATGATATGTAAAAGGTTGTCTGTAGCTGGGTACCAAGAGGTAGACCATGAATTGTAACTGAAGGGGCACCGTCCTGTTGAAGAATCTTGGATTTATGAAGATTACGAGAGAGAAATAGCCCAGAGACATTGGAGCCTGTATAGTGAGGGTTTTTATTAGGTGACGAAGGTGTGTCTATGGGTCAGTCCCCTATTAGAGAGTGTGGCTATTTAAGATTTCTTGCTGTTAATCTGGTTTTAATAAATGAGAGAGCACTAACTCTCAATGAGAGGCGGTTGCACAAGTGATAGACTATCTTGTAGAGTGGCATCACAAAAGGAGGACGCACACTGGGGATTACCATTTAAACAGCTACTCTAGATCGCACTAGATCAGCTCCTCAACTAGATCTCTCACCACACAATAGTGGAACAGTTGGTATAAGAACTCTCTGAAGTTTATGTAGAGCTTACTATTTAAAAACTATGAAGTTTACTGATTACTTTTATCATATCATCATCCTAATCAATTTATGATTTCAGTTTGATATTTTAAAAATTAAATTTTATATCTAGATAAACTAAAATAAATTTATTCAATAATAAATAATTAAGAATTAATTAAGAGTGATGTAGAAAGGGGTATGGAGTTCCAAAAGAAGGAAGGACAGACTAAACAGGAGTAGTTGTAGGATAAGGTATTTCATATAGGGAAATAGAGATCAAAGGGACATGTTCGGGTTCTAAGGGAATTGACAGGGTATTTCAATTGGAAGAAGTCAAAAATATAAGATGTGGAGTAGATACTGATGGATAGAAGGAAGGGAAGAGGAAATACTGATGTCAGAAGAAAGGGAAGAGCCATGCCTGTGGGAAATATAGGCGTTTTTAGGAATATCGAGGACAAGTTTAAGAAAACCTTTCAAAAGCCTTCTAAGATAATTGCCAAGCTCCAGACAGTCAAAGTAAAGAAAATGAACAAAAAGGGAATGAAAAAAAAAAAGAACAAAGAAAGTAATGCATATTTCAAAATATGGTTTAATAGATTACACAAACTTGATCTAACAGGAAATTTGGTTATAGACAAATGAACAATTAATCCTAGCATTAATGGCCATGAGGCTGCCAATCCTTAAAAAAAAAAAAAAAAAAACCCCACAAATTAAGACTGTTATGGTCAAATGAACAAAACTGAAAAAGCAGATATATTTTTAAATATGGTTAAATAGATAACATAAAATTCATTTAACAAAATATGTAATTTAATTTAATTAAACACTAACTTGACCTAACAAGAAATTCAATTAAAACATTAAACAATACACTTTAGAGTACTGTGTGATGAAATTTTAGACCTCCACTATGGCTAAATATTCAATAAAATCATATATTTGATAGATATAAAATCATATAGCTGATCATGACCTAAATGGATTTGATTTAAAATGTGACTTGAATTGTTATATAAATGAAAACAGTACTGATGATGCCTTAGGATGAAATATTTTCTTAAATTAAAATAATGATTTGAAAACTTAAAAAGATTTAACTTTTTTCTTTTTTTTTTAAATAAAATATTTAAAACTTATTACTGTTACTATTAAAGTGTTAGGTTAAATGCAAACTAAGTGAAATTTCCATGTTAAATGTTAAAATTTGGACTTATATTATAGTAAATGAGAGGGCAATGGGAGTAAAAAGGATGATCTCTAAGGCTAGCTCTAGACTCAGTGGAAGTAAAGACTGAGAGAAGTGTTCTAGATTCATAGTTTGAAATATGTTTTCATGAAGTTTTGATAGGCATAAATATTAAAAAAATTAATTTTCCACCTCTAATATAACCTAAATTTTTTTATATACATTTTAATAGAATACAATATAAAAGTTAAGACAACACAATTATAAATTTTTGCCTCTAATTTATAATGCCCCACACTTCATAAATTAAAACAAGAATTTCTTTAAAGCGTTACTCCTATTTATTCAACAGTGAGTAAATAGCTTAAATACTATCACCATAGGAGTATGAAGAGTAGTAAATGAAATGTGGAAGAGTTGAGTAATGAAGCTATTGTCTTTCTTATCCCCCTTACACTACACAATACTGATATTTCAGTTTATATATATATAGCAGCATTTTATTTATGTATCAAGCATTTCTAATTTTTGAAATAAATAAGCCAATTCAGTATAAATTAAAGATTTTGAATGGGCAATATTTTTCCTTCTGCTAATTAGGACCAGTGAAAAATCAAAGAATTTTTTTCAAAAATCTTGTCATTCCTTTTTAATTAATTTTATGCTTCTCACTTTGTACACTATAAAAATTTAATTAAAAACAATGCCTGAAATTAAGTTCATTTTCAGCTGAATGTAATAAATTTTTATTTTTTTATTTGAGTACAGGTTGCACCTTGGATAGAAGACATTAAAGTCACACCAGATCTCATCTTGAAATACCAGCTTCGTGATAGACCTCTTTCTGAAGTTTTATCTCAGGATCTGAGGACCCTTGCCTCAATTAGCCAGGTAACTAATGGACATTTGCTGTGTTCTTGAATTTTTTATTTATTTGATTTAGACATAATGAATTTAATTTAATAAGTCAATATGTTCTTTGTGGCAGAAAGTTCAAAATTTCAATTTGTAATTATTATATTAACGTTTTGTTTTTGTACACAATTATATATTAAGCTCCTGAAGAAGTATCAGATAATGACATAAAACTAGTGCAGCCAAATAAAGTTTTATTATTTCATTTATATATTTANTGTATGTATTTTTTTTTGTCCTTTCTAAAATATAAATAATACAACTAAACCAGCAGTGAAGAAAGATAAACAATTTCAGAAATTAATACATTTTTGTTTTTAACACCAATCACAGTGGGGAAAAATTGCCTTCCTAGATGCAATTCCTGTTTACCTGTAACTAAAAAACATATTTTGCTAGAGAGACTATAGATTAAAAACAGCTCAAATGATTTTAATGAAACTTGATATGCTTGAATGAAATTTTTTTTTATCTCTCATTTCAAAAGTGGCTATCTAAAGGTAGCCACCCAACACTAAACACCCAGCTTACCTCTGGGTAAGCTTTTATTTCTTGAAAAAATATTGCCCTGGGTATCTCATGGGTATGAGGCCTGACTTAAGAGTCTCAAATAGATCCCCTCAGCTAAGCTGGCACCCTATAAAACTATTTTAACATCCTCAATTAATCATATATCATGTTAAATTCTGGGAAATAAGTTATAAACGAACAAATATTCATATTTTCAAAATGTTTATCAATATTCTGGCTGAACATTTAATTTTCTACTACACTAATTATAAAATGATGTTTTTTGGTAAGTAGATTATTTTCATGATTTTTATATGAGACATGGCTTAGCACATTATATTAGCAAAACTTCATTTTAAATTACAACAAATAAAACACGACAGATGGAGAAATTGTTAAGCATTGAGATTTATGATTTAAGGATAATTGGTTTGGTCAAAGTATTATTTAAAAAAAAAAACAATTTTTTTCAAATGGGCATTTTTTAAATATTCATTGATGTTTTGCTGAACATTATAAGCTATCTTCAGAGGCATTAGACGGCGAAAATTAGTTGACAAAATAATTGTAAAAATAGAGAAATCTATATAACTAACTTTTTTTATTCAACATTTTGGCTGAAGCCATATAACAATTATTACATTTATCAATTCAATAGTCATTTCAAGATTTAAAAGCCTCAAGGTGATCGAGTTTAAGCTCAGTCATGACGTTTTTTTAAACAGCAATTCATGAAAGAGACTATTCTATTCTACAAATGAATAGGAGGATAGTTTCTTCCATGCATTGCTGCTATGAAGTTTAAACATTTAGCTAGTGAGTCTTCTAAAATGGTTTGGTCTCTTGGACAAACTAATATAACATTACTTGGATAAGTAATATAACATTAGTCTTATTGATAATGGTTCATTAGTTATCCACATATCATTATCATCAATGTAAAGTGGAATTAATCAAACTTGTAAAATTATAACACTGGAGGACTAGTTCTAATTTACTTCTTGAAGGACTCCATAGTCAATTGGATATATTGTCACATTGTCTAATAAGCAGAGTCTGAATTCCCTGTGACAGATGTAATTTGAACCACTGCTAATAAATTTTCCCTATCTTTACAATCCTCTCCAGTGACTTAAATGGAGATGGCCTCGCCACCTCCTGGGCCTTAATGCCTAAACTTATTAGGAGTGGGGTTGATGGGCCCCTTCTCCCTGCACAGTTATGTTCACTTATTTATTTTATTGTTATTTAAAAAAAATTTTTCTATTGTATTCATCTATGTCATCAAATTACAAGATGTTAATAATAGAATGTAATAAATAAAGATTTATTAAT
>KZ807017.1:235685-261911 GCA_000696205.2 Oncopeltus fasciatus
ATATATATACATTAATTCAATAATTGTAAGCACATTCTTTATTCCTGTCATGAAAGTAAAAATTGTGTAGATGGCAGTTTTATTTTGAGCTTTTAACAACAGAGCACAACATGGAGAGAGAAATGAAAAGCACAAATTATTTTAGCTCTTTAATATATAGAAATTAATTCTTATTGTATTATATATTGTCTATTTTTTGTTATGTTAAGCATTTGTTTTCTTCAAATTACGCTTAATAAATGTTACCTGTATACTTATTTTCTATTTTTTATTATCACTTTATTCTCTTAAAGTATACTGAAAGTTTCATGATAAGTTCAAATTTACTAGAAAATATTTTAATTTAAAAAAGGAAAAATATTAGTCATATTCTAAGATGATTTTAGTTGGGGTTCGGTCGAGGTAGATCCAAAAAAACACAAATAAAAAAATACATTTTTTTAAATTTGTATTTTTTTTTTTTTTTGTATCTACCTTGACCGAACCCCAACTAAAATCATCTAATAATAATATCTAAGGTCAAAAAAACTCTCCTTTTGGAATAAGGTTTTGTATATGGAGGCGGTTTACGTCATAGGGAGAGGGAGTGAGGTTTTGGGAGGATACCGTATTATACAGTGCACGGCCAAGGGAGTTGGTCGTTCTTGATCCCCATTGCAAGTGTTTCGCATTATAGTCTCCACTGGTAAGGAAACAAGGACCGAGGTCTTTGAGGAAAGTAATAAATTTTGGTGTAGTAATTCGCTTATTTCGAGGACAATACACTGCTTGTANATTATTAAATAGAAAGTCTTGTGATTAAATAATGGTTCAAACTAATGGTGCTAAAAGTTTCAGGTTTAATATACAAAAAGCACAGTTTTAATTTAAATGAATTTCTTTCAGTGCTCCTGGTTGAGTTCATCCTATAAATTTGTGGGGTGCTCCTGGGAGCTTCCAATTCTAATTTAGTACTGTTATTTGTTGAATGGGGAAAAATCAGGTGGCCAAGACAGTGTATTAATACACACTTTCTCTATTGTGCTATAGGATGAGAATAATAAGTCCTTAACACATTTTTTCTACTGGAATCCTTCAGTCTCAGACAAATGATAGATTTTTTAAGAAGCTAACTATTATATATCATTATCCAAGTATATTATACAATTGATGCATTGATACCTAAATCATATTTGTTTAAAAATTATTAAACAATTATATTAGGATTTTAAAAAAATACATCATGTAGGGAACATAAGGTTCATTTTACTGGCTACTTCACATTGTCTTCAATAGTTTACTAACACAATAAGTCTATATGTACAGTTATTCTTTATAATTTAGCCTTTTGTCTCTCTAATGACCACCATAAATTAACTAAGCCCTCTGTGGAGCCCTAGAAAAAAGATGGAAGAAATAAATAACAGCCTAAATAATGCCATATCACTTTTCCAGTTTATTCACTCAGCTTTAAATGGCTTCTTCAATTAATTTTAATTTAACCAAGCAAGGTATTTTGTCTATGCTTAAATTAGAATAGATTATTCAGTATAGAGGCTTTAAGTGAGTAAGCTTAATTCTCAACTCAATTGTGAAAATATTTCATTACTTTCATGGAAAAATTGGCATGGCATTCCATACATCAGTAAGTAGCCTTTGAATATAGGGAATGAAATTAATTTTATTTGTACCAATTTCAATGAAGTATCAAGCAAGCACTTATATAGAACAAGTAGGTAGAAAGCTAAAGCTAGATGCTTTTATTTGTTTATTATCCTTAATTGATAACTATTTATTTTACAATATTTACAATACAATATTCTGTTCTTCCTCATTCATCCCAGAATATTAACCAGCCTCAGTCACATTGTCCTCACAAAGTCTAGTCAGTCATGAAGAACAGGAGGAGACTGGGCTGAAAGTCAAGAGGATAGATATAGATCGAGAAAAAATGCCATTGTATTCTCTCGCATGCAATTGTAACTAGGCTGGCTGGAGAGTCTCTTGACTATGTCTTGAGGCATCTGAGAGGGAATTAGGGATGATTATGGAAAGTCTATGAGAACACTTAAGGATTAGGATGCCCTTGAAGGCTGGTATGGAATTTGGAAAATTTGGAGGGAATAAGAAGTATAAAATTTGTTGGGTTTCGGTAAAGGTTGATAAAAAAAAATACAATTTCTAAAAAAGGGTATTTTTTATTTTCTTCCGATGTTTCAGCTTACATTGCAAGCCATCTTCAGAGCTGCTGAAGTACAATGTCATAAGAAAACCTGAGAAAAACATAAAATTGTATGATTTGCATTATTAATACATAAACTTAATGTAACTATAACTAATGTGATATGAAATACTTCGAAAAACAATAACAATATAAGTAGCAAATTCACCACATCTACCTATCATGAAGACAAAAGAGGCATATTGTCACCTAGAAAAGTCTGTATGACTGAGAGGTAAGGATTTTAACCTAATCTAATTGGAAAAACTCAAGTTGTGTTTCGAGATTAAAGGTTTTTTTGTTGTTTTTTTTCTTTTTATGTCGTAAGGGTTTTGTTAGCTGAGAATCTGGAGGGATGAAAGGAGGAATTTGCTGAGTTTGGATAAATGAGAGTTAATATTGGAAAGGATAGGGTGGAGGGGGTTCTGTGGTTTGTGGATTTTCAGAAGGTTGTAACATCTCCTACATTCTAACTCATTAATGTCCAGCACTTCATAGTCTCCCTCCTAGACTCCAGCCCCACACCTTTGTCTTCCAGCTCTCCTCTTCACTTACGCCACCGCTAAACTGCTCAACTCCCATCACATCACAGTATACATTGTGGGTACCATTAGCCACAACATTTATAGACCACTTCACCCAGGCAAACTGGACCCATCATCACTACCTCTCTCAACATCTCCTAACAACTTAACATTGAAGGTTTCTATCCATATTTTAAGGCCAAACAATTACATTTACAACGACTCCTATTGTAAGCCTTATACCACCAGTGTGGTGGATTGTGTCTAAAAGGAGAAAGTGCATACTTCTCGCAGATAAGTAAATCACACTGCCGTAATCTTAGCATGAATGAGGTAATTGAACGGTATTAACATTGTCTTTTGATCAGTTACCAGGACATCATAACAAGAACTTCCATTAAATTTTGTCGTTTATGGCCCACAGTTCAGATGTATTTAACGTATGACAACCAAGTTAGTTTTAACGAGAAATAAGACCAGGAATTTAACCTTTTTTTTATATTAAATTTACAGAATAATAATTAAGTTTATTAAAATTTTTCCCTCAATTTGTCTTATATAGTATAATTAGAGTTTTCACCAAAGTGGTCAACTAAGAGTTCTACTGTTACTTGTGCATTAGTTAATAAATTATTTTTTATTTTTATTATTGGTGGATCTATGCTACATTTTCCTGTATGCTGTGTATTCTGTTCCAGACCAGTGGAGTGTTCATGTTGATTTATTAAACCGAGGATATCCAAGAGTTATTTTTTGCAATACTTTGGACTATTGCTTTGAAATATTTGTAATTAAAGAAGTTAGTTTTTGTTGGATATTTCTGAAATAACTTAAATCCCTTTTTTTTTACAAAAATAATATATTACACCATGACATTCACTGTCAAACCATGGTATTTAACTTGACAGTGCCTTTAGTTCTAGGTATTGTCTGGAGTGTGTTTTCAACTATTATTCTGGTGAAGAGGTTTACTACTTCATCTACACTCTATGATATATTATGAGATGGGTTTTGGATTGTTACAGAATTCTTCCCAATTAGCTTTCTCAGTTTGCTTGGAAATGAGGATGCTTCCCCAAGTGCATCTCTGTATAAAAGATATGAAGCTGTGACATAATTTAGATCTAAAGTTGTTTTCAGAAAGATGTTGAGATTTGTGGAGTTGGAGAGGTTTAGGAAGACATCCATTTGGAAAACATTTGAATATACGAATGTATAAAAACAAAATGTTCGTTTTTCAACCAAATATTAGTATTCTTATATATTTAATATAATAATACAATTATTACTCACAATATGTATATTTTTATCTACAGTCATTAGCCAATTTCTCCATCCCATGCTGATGCCATTCCTTGGAATGGCTGTCAATGAACTCTTGAACCCCAATTTCAACTTCCGGGAAATTATCAAATTTTTCCCTCAAATAAAATGAGCCATGGATCGAAACAAGTAGTAATATGATTTTTCTACAGTCCAGAACTATATAAGTGGATGAGGTAGAAGTTCGAAAACAGGAGGTTGTTTCAAATTTTCTTTGGCTCAACAAGAAGTGTGAGATCGAGTAATATTTTGTTGAAATAAAACTTCATATCAAAGCAGGATAAGGCTCAGACAACTTTGCAAACTATATTTCCAGTTGTTTGCAATACTTTTCAGAATTCATGCAGCATTATCAGAAACAAATTCTTGATGAATAACACCTTCCAAATTTAAAAAATAAAAATAAAAAAAAGCATGGATTTTTTTCTTCAACTGGAAAGTAGTTTGACCGCCAAGCCATTACTTGCGTATATTCAGATTTCACCAGTAAACCAACTTTTTATCACAGGTGACAATCTTCTGGTAAATCTCATATCAGAAGACCTTTCAATAAATTTTCTAATTTTAACAAAGTTTCTAACCTCTTACCTAATTGCTAAGGAGTAAGTTTGAGAGGGACCAGTATACAAAGCAGTTTTTTGTACTGCTCTTTTTACCTTTCTTATGGGCAAAAGATGATGACTAACAGTATTATTATGGGCTTTGGGGCAATAATAATAATAGAACAAAATAAATTGAAGTCAATTTATTATAACAATTAAGTGCTCCTAATTAGGATTTGTAATTTAAGTATAAAACTGTTTCATAATTTGTAATAAAGAAAAATATATAGATAAATCAAAAATAATTAAATAAAGTAAATTTTAATAATGTGTAATAACCTAAATGATTGCCTAAATAAACAGATATCTATCAATCTATCCAAGCTGTCCTTCAACTGCATGCTCCCCATCCAGCACCCCTTATCTTTCTCCAATCCTAGAGCTAATCAAATCCTAGAGTCTGGTGGTGTTAAGTGGCAGAGATCTCTAATCCTGATGAAGGTATCTTGTGTAACCGACCCTGTTGGTTGGTGAAGCATGAGTACTTCTCACTGGTCAGAATCTTATAATCATTACTTATCTGCCCTTAAAACTAAGGATAACCCCTATGGAGGGTTATCCATAACATTCTTAAAGTTCAACCATGGACATTGTGGGACTTTAGTACATGCTGAGGACAAGGAATATGAAAGTCCTTGACCTCCTTCTCGAGCATACTGTTACTCTACATCCTGAACCTGACAACCACCCCAAATCGGCTGAAACTGAAGAATTTAAGAATCTTTCAATTCCCATGTCTCTTGCACTTAAAGCAATGATACTCTCAAGAGTTTTAACACCTAATTTCTTTGATAACCAGGCATAAATTCCCTGACCACGATTTTTCATCTCCAATATATATTTTCTCTCTAAGTAGGAAATTATTTTCTTTACATATTTTTTCTCCACACCACCCTATACTTTGGAAACTCTCAACAGTTATCCTCTTTCTCAAACCTGGTAAACCCTGCTAACCTACTTTCCATCCGCAATTGAAAATTAACGCATTTCGCTTCATTGATTTTTATTCTCTATTTGCCGCAACACTGTTTAATGCTTTTGAAATGATATTGTACGTTTTCAGAAGCAGGTTTAGAATTGGGAAGGGAAGATAGGATAGCCTTGTCATCTGCAAGTAGAGCTAAGAGGGTTCTTGGATGCGTATGGATGTCAGCAGTGTACAGGGTGAGTAGGATAGACCCAAGCACACTACCTTGAGGGACTTCTGTTTCCACTTGGTTAAAATCAGAGTAATTTAATCCTTGCCGAAGCCTAAAGAAACAGATGAATGAGTAAGACTTAAGGATTAGTCAAGTATTACTAGGAAGAACGGATTTCTGTTTAAACAAAAGACCACTGTGGCGGACACTATCGAATGCTTGGGAAACACAATAAAAAAAATTTTAAAAAAGCTCCTGGCAGTATATTTTGCGCTCAAGGGAAGAGGAAAAGTAATCTTCCACGCGAAACACTTGCTGAACAGTAGAATGCTTGCGTCGGAAACCGAACTGAAGATTTGGGAGGATATTAAAGAATTCAATGGAAGGCATCATTTGTTTTAAGAGTATTTTTTTTAAACCTTTGAAAGTGTAGGAAAGAGACTCACAGGACAGTATGATGGGGGGTTATGTGGTGATTTTTCATGTTGGGAAATAGTATTATGTCGAAATATTTCCTGAGGAGTGGGAAGTGGATAGTTCGGAATATACCATTATAGATCCATCCTTTACATCCTGTACACTGCCGATATCCCCTCTCATCCTAACACACTCCTTGCAACCTTTGCTCATCAAGCAAAGCTTTTTTCCGATGCCGACTCACATTCAGCCAGGAAAAATCTCCAACGGCATCTCATGGACATACAGCGATGGTGCCAGCGCTGGGGCATTTAGGTCAACGAAGGCAAATGCCGTCATGTTACGTTCACACTAAGGAAGAAACAACCTGGCAGAATTTACTTTAATGGTATTCCTATCCCAACTTCCGACTGCGTCAGGTACCTCGGCTTTCATCTTAACTCTCGACTAACATGGAACATACATACAAAATCAAAAGACAGGAACTAAACAGAAGAGTTGGACAACTTTAAAAGCTGTTAAACCGCAAGTCAACTTTAACTGTGACTAACAAACTCACCATTTATAAGACGCTACTGAGACCTATTTGGACTTATGGAGTCGAACTGTGGGGAACTGCTAAACCATCCAACATCCAAAGAATACAGTCCTTCCAATCCCAAATCCTCAGAATCATAGCTGATGCGCCCTATTACGTCGCAAACTCCTTACTGCACAATGACCTTAAAATCCCTTTTGTAAAAGACGTTATCACAACCCGTTTTAATAAATTCCACTCTGACCATTCCATGCATCCTAATCCTTTAACCTAAGCACTATCTAGTATTACCCATCCTAATAACCCACCACGCCGCCTGAATAAAAAATGACCGCGTGGCCTCATTGCCAACACTTCCTAATAATAATTTAAAAAGAAACAAAAAACAATAGTAAATAGTGATTTAGGATTACTGCCATTGGCAGATAATCTTTTTAAAAAATACATTTTTTTTAATTTGTATTTTTTTTTTTTTTTGTATCTACCTTGACCGAACCCCAACTAAAATCATCTAATAATAATATCTAAGGTCAAAAAAACTCTCCTTTTGGAATAAGGTTTTGTATATGGAGGCGGTTTACGTCATAGGGAGAGGGAGTGAGGTTTTGGGAGGATACCGTATTATACAGTGCACGGCCAAGGGAGTTGGTCGTTCTTGATCCCCATTGCAAGTGTTTCGCATTATAGTCTCCACTGGTAAGGAAACAAGGACCGAGGTCTTTGAGGAAAGTAATAAATTTTGGTGTAGTAATTCGCTTATTTCGAGGACAATACACTGCTTGTAGTATAATAGGAAAAGTGGCTGAAGAGATAGACATTGTGTCAGCCTAAAAATAATTAACGCTCACTTTACCAATTTATGTATGTAAATAACTTACATTTACCATATTACAATTAATAAATTAACTTAATGGCTGTTTCAATCATCAGATTAATATTTTTTAAAGAATGAGAAAACAAATTTTAACTGGTGAATTAAAATTAAAGTTATAAAATAATAATTTTAACCTATCACCTCACCCACCTTAAACAGAACAGTTTTGACCTCTTAATGGAATCCTAGGCGCCAAAGCAATGAACAGGGCGTTTGAAAACTGTTGAGGTTCTCACTGTTGTTACTCTGAGCATTATATATATATATATATATAAAGCAATTGAAACAATACTAACTAAGGAATTAGCACGCACCTGTAGATTAGGTACAAGCCTCTCTTTCATGTTAGAGAGGGTGGAGCTTGGCTTTACACATAGAACCATGATAGCCATTAATTGGTGGTTGATGCTATAATTGCGCTGGCACTTGTATAGAGTGAGGATAAACGAAGAATTTTATAAGAATCCAAGTTGGTCAGGCTAAGCAAAATGAAATATGTGAAGCAAATCAATTTAGTATTTAATGTTTCAGTAGAGTATGCAGAACGTAGCCTGACGTCTGGAAACAAAAATATACAGTTCAATGCGCCGTGCGATATCTTTGGGGCTACAAAAAAGGCGTCTGAATTTGGGACTTGTTCATCAAGCTCAGTTATTCGCATAAGCTAATGTATGTAAATATTAAAGTAGGTAGATATTAGCTTAAAGTAATTAGTCAAATGAATTTGATTAATTTTCTGACAGAAAAGGACAAAGAAGTAAATTAGATTTGTCAAATCAGTTATGTATCTCTGCAATAAAAAGTAAAATATTTTGGAACAAAAGAGCAACAAGACAACTTAAAGAAACACTATCATGGATTCATAGTAAATTATATTTTACTCTTATCTGTCCTTACAAAGTCTAAGCTAAGTAATTCCTTAAATTTGTGATAGCCTTTTAAGAGCAGTTATGAAACCAGGCAACTATTCAGAGAAAGACACTCTGCTATATTACAAACTTTAAAATAATGTAATGAGGTACTAAATTATATAACGATTTCAATAACATGAAAATTTATCCATATCACTTTGTAATAGCACGTTCAAATCTCAGTAAAATTAATGAAACAAGTTTGCATGATAAAGAACTAGGTAAACAAAATCTCTGAAGACCTAATAAGATTTGGCATTGTTATCAATCACACTTTATTACGTTATTAAATGTTTTACCTTTTTGTTTAAGTATGTTAAATTGAAAATCGAACCAGAATATTTTTTATGACTAAGAAACACCGATAGACTTAACGAAAAGAGACCAATTGAAAAAATGACTTCATCCTCTATGACTAAAGAAGATTATGATCATATTGTAATAATGTGTAGGATTACACAAGATGGTAATCCTGAAGACCTAATATATTTCAACAAAGGAGTAAATACTGTACTCTCCTCAGTTCACTCTCAGACTAATGTACTCTGAAATTAACATCTTGCAAGTTTATTCAGTAAAGAAAAATCTAAATTATAAATTTTACTAGTAATAAATGCCAGTCACTACTACTGATATATACATAATTGAATGTAACAATGTTAGCCAGGGATTAGCTCCTTAGCTATAGAACCGATTTCAATTAAATATGGAACACTTAGTGCAGTTTGATCTAACTTGAAAGATAGGATAGTTTTTACCTAAAATAATTACATACTCTCGGCTTAGTTAAAATGTTTTTGGCAGATCGCAGTGTAGCCGTGTTTACTATCCGGGTTAGGTAAATTGGCTTTGAGTTTCATCCATTTATTAATATGTTAAAAATTTACTTATGGCACAACCTAACATTTTTATTATTATTTAGGAGCATTATTTTTCATTTAAATATGGGGTTTTTCCCGCAAATTGGGAAAGTGACTGATCCATGGCTTACCGCTAAACATTTTCAACTCAAAGCTTACCTTAACTATCTAACCCAACTTGATCAAGATGGCAATGCCTATGGATTGCCGAAAAAACTGTTACCTCATTGTTAGTGACTTACCTCCAGTTGTATCCAAAGAGATTCTGTCAAAATATGGGTCATTTCGAAGTGTCTGCTACAGTCAAAATATTTTTAATAACAGGTATATCATTGAATGCCTAATTCCCGTATTACTTATTTGACTCAATTACGCATTGATATAATAATAAAAGCATTTATTTTGAGAATCTCTTAAGATTAAAAGTACATTACCAAAATAAATATTTTTATACTTATATATTAAAAAAAATAAAGACGCAATTTTCTACGTACCAGTACCATAAAGAATGCTTTATTCACTTTGCGACTAATAAAATCACTTGAGTTATTATCTTAATTCATATGTAACACTTACCTGAGTATCTTCTATTGTTAGTTCTCTTCCAAAATGTTTAAATAATATTAAGAAACTTGTTGAAAAATGTTTAAAAGCATCTGAGCAGGTTCGCTGATATTAAAATACTCCTCCTGTCAGTTTTTATGGATATGTACTGCAGAATTATGAAACTGAAAATAAAATATTTTGCTTTTAAGGAGGAAACAATGTATCTCTCCCGCCCTTTCCTCCTACTTAGTTTTAAGCATACAGAAACCTACCTGTAGAAACAAAAAATAGGTGTAATGATATAGATTTGCTGGATCACTATGAACTATATTGCAAAAAAAAAATTGTTATCCACGCAATTAAACTTGTCACAAAAATTATAATTAGATTATTTATTTACTTTATTTAACCTCCCTTTAAACCACTAAGGAGTTATGGAGGGAGGGGAACTTCATGAGATTAAGAAGGCATACAAACATTGATAAGGGCATATGGTTTGAAGTACTTGCCTTTATCTTGAGGTTAATTTCATTAGTTAACGATGTGTGTAACCAAAGTTGATAATTTGTGACTCGAGTTTCCTCTGTGAAATGTTTTAGTAACTTTTGTCTACTATTTATTAATTAGAATTTTCTTTTAAAATGGGTGATAAAGAGAACAACCTTAACGATGAAGGTGTTGTGTTTTCTGCTGAGGAATATAAAGAAAAAGCAAATTCATTTTTTAAAGAACAGAAGTTTGATGAGGCAATAGAATTTTATTCGAAAGCTATAGAATTGGACCCTAATAATGCTATTTATTATAGTAATAGAAGTTTCGCTTACTTGAAAATGGAATGTTTTGGCTGTGCTCTTACAGATGCAACTAAAGCTGTGGAACTTTCGAAGTCGTATGTTAAGGCTTACTACAGAAGAGCTACGGCTTATATGGCTTTAGGGAAATTTAAATTGGCATTAAGGGATTACGAAGCAGTTTTTAAAGCCTGTCCTAATGATAAGGATGCTCGGATGAAGTTTAACGAATGTAATAAGTTAGTTAAAAAACTTGCCTTTGAAAAGGCAATTTCAGTGAATGAAGTTAAAAAATCAGTTGTAGACTCTATAAATTTCGATAGTATATTGATTGAAGATGACTACACAGGACCTGCATTAGAAGATGGTAAAGTTACAGAGAAATTTATCAAAGACCTTATTGCGTCCTATAAACAGCAAGGAAAACTGCACAGGAAATACGCATATAAAATTCTTTTTGATGTGAAGGATTATTTTGAACAACAGCCTTCACTTGTGGATATTACCATTGGAGACGAAGAAAAGTTTACTGTCTGTGGTGACATACACGGGCAATTTTTTGATCTTATGAACATTTTTGAATTAAATGGACTTCCATCTACTACAAATCCTTATTTGTTCAATGGAGACTTTGTGGATAGAGGATCATTTTCTGTAGAATGTATTTTTACACTTTTTAGTTTTAAGCTATTGTATCCAGATCATTTTTTCATGTCACGAGGAAACCATGAGAGTCAAACAATGAATCAAATGTATGGGTTTGAAGGTGAAGTGCGGTCAAAATATACTGCTCAAATGGCCGAACTCTTTACAGAGGTGTATAACTGGCTTCCACTTGCTCACTGCCTAAATAAAAAAGTACTGGTAATGCATGGTGGACTATTTGCTCAAGATGGCATTACTTTAGATAATATCCGTGCTATTGATAGGAATAGGCAACCACCAGAAGATGGTTTGATGTGTGATCTTCTATGGTCTGATCCGCAGAATGCTGAAGGAAGGGCTCCTAGTAAGCGAGGTGTAGGTATTCAATTTGGACCTGATGTTACTGAGGCATTTACACAATCTAATGGTTTGGATTATATCATTAGAAGCCATGAAGTCAAAAGTGAAGGTTATGAAGTAGCACACAATGCGAAGTGTATAACTGTTTTTTCTGCTCCTAATTATTGTGATACTATGGGTAATAAAGGTGCTTTTATTACATTAAGAGGAGATGATATGAAACCAAAATTTACATCCTATACAGAAGTTCCTCACCCAGATATCAAACCAATGGCTTATGCCAATCCTCTACTTGGCCTTATAGCTTAAAGCACTTAGACAATCACTAAGTTTCAATTAATGAAATGAAACAATTTCTTCCCAGTCTTAATAAGAAGAGTACAGCTTGAATAAATATTTTTAAATTTTCATGATTTATTTTAATTTTTACTGAGATTTGTAAAAATCATATTCTCACATTTCAAATGTAAATAGAAAATTTTGCATTCTCCTTATACATTTTTTAAAATTTAAAATGAAATAAAACTGTCTTAATGCTTGGAGTATTAAAAAAAAATGTACAAATTTGTTTTAATGTAGTACACTGTTCCTTATGATCAAACAGTTATAAATTGTACATATGTTGAAGTTCTAAAATATAGAACACTTTTGTTACAAATTAAAAGAAAAAAAATTAATTTGAAAATATAAATTTTATTAATTAAATTGAGTTTATTATGTTTTTTTTTAAATAGTTTTAGTATGCCTAGTACCTTTCTTATTTAATCTATATTGTAGTCATTGCCTTTAAATTAAAAAAAAAAAAAAAAAAAATGTTTCTCAGGAAATGTATAAACTAAGTGGGTCACTGAGCAGAGTAGTTATTAAATAGTTGTTTAATATTTTAATTTCAAATAAAGCTTTAATGAAAATTTGAAATTTCAACAATTTTTACAAGTGATATTAATTTTTCAGATCAGTGAATATTTATTTCTATTATTTAAATCGAGATTGCTGGGTGATTAAGTAAAAATTCTGGACTCGGATTACAATATTCTTAATTAATATTTAGGCTGTAGAAAACACTTGTCAAGCGACCAATTTTACTCTTAATAATTTGGTTTGTAGTATTAAAAAGATCATTCAATTACAATCTTTTTAATACTACAAACAAAATTACTTTACTGATGTTTGAATGAAAATTAGGGCTACTTAAAAGTGTATGAGGTAAACTCCCAATTTTTATTATCAAATTTCACTGATATTGCAAGTATTTTAACAGTATATGTTATTTTGTTTTGATTAAATATAATTTACATTTGTTAAAGTATTCACATTTTAGGTTTCATGTAATTACTTACTACTAATTAATTTTACTTGTTTATGATAAATTTGGTTAGTTTTATCATAAACAGGATGAGAGTCAGAGCATGATTTTCAGGTAATAGACAAAATAAACCACTCTTGAAAAATAAAAAAATATATTCAACATGGAGTATGACAGAATTCAGACATTTTATCCTAATCTATAAACTTACCTTTTAAATTAATGTCCTCAGTTGATATATTGGGGGTTGACGAAGTACTTTTATATTGCAATAATTTAAATTAATATTTTTTACATCACAATGTTTAGTTATATACATTATAAATATATTATTTCATATTGCAATACTTTTATTTATTTTGTTTGAGGATATGGCTGTCGGTCACAGGAGTAAAAAAAATGACCAAAATGCCGATAGTTTCAGAATATTTAATCCTTCTTCAGGACCAGTAGTCAAATCTTACTATTATTTAAATAATAAAATACAATTAATTAAAACACTTATCAAAGAGGCAACTCTATTGCTACTATTCTAAAACCTAGGCCAGACTTTTGAATATGTTAGTTTGCTTGCTTTCAGTCATGAATATGACATACAATGTTAACCGCCTAAATGACAATAGGGAATAAATATTCGTAATTTCATAAAAGAAGTTTATTTTCTTTAATAACTGAAGACTGAGCCCCAATGAAATATCTTCAAAAATGGTTTATAGAATATTTTTTGAACAGACATTTTAATTTCCCATGCAGTTGATTGCACTTAAAATTAAAATTGCAACTGCTCGAGCTTAAAAAACCCCTTAGTTAAGGGGTTAACTTGGGTTACTACTCTCTAACTAAGCAGGTTTGTATAATTCCTTTGACTGGTAAGGGATACTTCCTTAAATTAGGGTTAAGATGCAAATCCTACAAACTTCTAAATCTCACACTTAGCTTGTCAACCTTTAGAATCAACACTTGTCTCATCCCTTACTAATTAATTTATTCAGTTGAAATAACAGTTAACATTTAAAAATAAAAATGTTATTCTTATATTAATCTTTCAGCGAGATCTGAAGGATTCTACTTACTTAACTCTCATAAGAGATTTACAAAATTCGTTTCATTATTTACTTACATCCTACCAATTGGACACAAAGTATAGTATAAAAATATAAGTGAGTCTGTCAATGCTCTACAGACCAGTTTCCAGTCCTTAATAAACTTTAGCAAGTCTCTTTAAATACAAAATAATGACTTAGTTCATTGATTAGAAAATTCGAACCAAAAAGAGTGAAATGAAAAGTATTTTTTGGGATATTAAATTATATTTATTTTAATACAATGAAACAATACAGATTGGTTTACTTGTAAAATTTGTATGTGATGGTATATTAGTAATTAGTTGTTTTTCTCAACAAAAATGATAAAGCACAAGAAGGAAAATGAGGGTGGAAATGTTTAGACAAAATGTTACTCAATAAATTCAGTTGATAAATGTCTGGATTGTCATTTATCGACCCAAATCAGTAAGAAGTGGGGATTTATCTGAAACCTTTAATTGTAACAGAACCAACATAAACATCTACTAATTTAATAATAATTTAAATTACACAAAATTCATTGAGTCAACCGAAAGAATCAAGGAAATCATTCTATTAAGAGTGGAGGTTTTTAAAATCTGGCACTCATAAAGATTTTCCAAAGCTCCAGCAGAAAAAAATTTAATTTAAATGCAAAGTAACTAAGTAGGAAGCACTTAAATAATTATTATTAATTAATATCAGTTAACTAACTAAATTGATTACAGAGGAGGTTTGCTTGATCTTTTAAGTATGATTGGGGCAGTTTTAAGGATATAAATTGTTGAATGAAGCAGAATGAAAGTTGACAAAGGATGTAAAATAATTATGCTTTTAATATTTCATTAAAGTCAGCATTAGATTTGGTGAAAATCCTTGATTAAAAATATTTATAAAACTACAAGCAGTCATAATTTTTATTTATTTAATTCATATAATTTTAAAACACATGACTTTATACTCAATTTTGATATATATAATGTGATTGATCAGGTGTAAGGACATTACGAGGCAGAAGTAAAAAAAAAAAAAGTGTAAGGACTTATCTTTGACTAAAAATTTTGATTAGAAATATTTTCATGTTTTAGCAGTTGCAATTGTTGAAAATCAGTTAATTAAATTACTTGATACTGTTTAAAGAATATTCATGAAATACTCAATTCTTCTTTCTAATTGAGAAAATTTAAGTATTAGGAGTTCGTATGTATGGTATTAAATATTTTGTATAAGAAAATGTTGAGGAATTCGGTTAGTTCGCACACATCCTGCATGATGGGCTTTATGTTATTGACCAGGACATAGTAAGATACACTCCCTGCAAAATTATATACCGCCTTCATTTTCCTGTTTAATATTAATTCTAGTAGATGAATCTTTATATATATAGTTTAGGTTACATGATTTTGGAATGACAAACAAAAACCAGTAAATTTATTGCACAAGTATATGTCTAATTAAAGAGGAAGAAAAAAAAAATCAATGGCTTCGACAAAAATATAGGCCAGTTTATTTATTTAATTAAGTGTTGAACCGCCATTTCTTTCCAAGCCTTCAATCAGTCATTTTGGAATAGACTTAAAAAATTTCTTAATATACTTTTAACGAATATTGGCCAACAACGATGCCAGATTTCAGTTCTATTGAGTTAAACTGTCACTAACTGTAACTTCTATTAAGCATAAATTACTCAAGAAGTTCTCCCCAGTAGTTCTCAATAATGTTCAGTTCTGGTGATCAGGCTGGCCAGGGTAAGATACAAATATTTTTGGCAGCAAAGAACTTTTTTGCTGTGTGGACAGTTGAATTGTCTTGCAGAAAGTTGAACCACTCTTGAGCCAGCTCTTCTCCTCTTTGTACAATTTGCTCCCAGATAATGTCTATATATTTTTTCTCATTCAATGTTGCTGAACAAATTACTTATTCTGCCTTTCCATAGTTTCTTATCCCAGCCCAAACCTTATTATGCCTCCTCCTCCCATTTGATGCTTGCTTAAATTTTTTTTTTCTCTTTAGAAATCATGAAAATAATATTTTATTATTTAAGATGAGCCGTTAGCAAAAGAGTTGAACGTTCCTGATGTTTGAACCTCAGCTTGTTCACAAATTTATCTCGCTGTGATTAAAGAGTTGGAAGCATGATATGAGATGCCTATTTTTATTTAAAGTTCGAAGGATTTTTATCATGCGATGTTTTAATCACATCCTTTTTACTTTCAGAAAATACTTTTCCTCTAGGCATTACTTAATCAAGTTTAATTAGACTCACTAATTGAATTATTGAATGCAATATTCACTAACTCTGTTCCCACAGCGATAACTGAGTGACGCCCATATATATATATATATAGGCCAGTTNTGGGGGACTATTTACCCTTTATGTACTACTATTAAAATATATACAGAGATTGGGAGAGATCTGAATGTAAATTATAATAAGACGGGGCCATGTCAGGGTTGTATCATGGAAGAGAGATTTTCCATCATCTCTTCCAATTCAATCCCTTTAGCATATTCTTTCTGGAAAGCATTGAAACAAAAAAGTGAAGTTTAAAATGCCCTTTTAGTTTTTATTTGGTTCTATGCCACCTAATTTTTAAAGGTGGGGACGAGAGCCTGCCCAAAGATTGGAGAATTCCATCATGAATGGAGGTGATTACATTATTGATTAAATGTATTTAGTTAATAGATGCTGAATTTTTAAATCTAAAATATGTTTTCTGTAAATACTATTAGGCCTAATGGTGCCTTATTTACTGAATTTTGAGCTTCAAATAAGTCACTGAAAATGGATACAATCACATATACGAATTTTATTTTTATACATTAAACTAATCCTTCAACCCACATACTGCTTAGCAGAGGAGGGGGGACTGTATTATGATTATGAGTGATAACTTAGATTTTATACCACAAATTCAAACGTGACACTTCTCAAAATCATTAATAAAATAACTATAGGTTTAAAGTGAAATAATTCACTTTGCAATAAGGAAGACAAAAATCACGGACATTTAGACAATCTATTCAGCAACAGCACTTCTAAAATTCAATTTAAACCAAAAACTGCATGCTTTTATATGGTATATTATATAATTAGAATAAGTAAGTAATGGACAAAACCTTCTCGTCTCTTCTCTTCCTAATGGATTTAGTGTTATTGTTATATATCAATAGAAGCTGAATATAACTTAAAAAATTGAATATATTCCATAAACATTCTACATAAATATCTACAAAACAGATTATATAATTGTGTAAACTTAATTTAATTGTGAACAAATTTGTGTATAGTTAACATATACTATTTATTGTGTAAAATATTGATTTTTACCAATACCTACTAATGATTACAGAGTTACTCCGTCTACAACTGTTAATATTCTATAATAAAATAGAGGAAACATAATCTGTACTAAAGAAGTAAAAGAGAATAGATTGGAATAGAATAGTAGAATAAAAAAAATCAAGGGGGAAATGCAGCAAAAGTATTACAAAATTATGATCATAAGAGAGCTTAAACAATATACAGAAGCCATTTATTCTCTTCCAAGAATTTCCTTGATTCACTTAAGAGGGACACAAAAGCTGAAAATTAAACTCAATTAGAACTTCAGTCTGTTCTCCAACAATAACAATGATATTATTGGTTTTAAAAATTCTCTAAACTCTCTTTTTTCTTTTTTTTTTTTCTTTTTTTTTACAGATTTCAGTGAATAACTAACTCATCCAGGGTTCAGTCTCGCGAACTTTGAATCCATTTGTGAAAAAACCCTGCTATCCATATTCTAGGTATCTGAATCTTCAAAATATGTTTCCTTCTAGACTTTTAATACAGAATTTTAATTTATATTTACTCTTTTCTTTGCAATATCTGTTTATGCTTGGGGAAGTCAATTTTGAGCTGTTATGCCTCAATATTAAAGCATAACACTGATATTGCAAAGAAAAGTGTAAATATATAATATAAACAAATCAATCCTGCCATAGGTCTTGGGTGTAATAGATGTGTTTATTTCTGATGCAAGGTACACTAGATAAGAAAGATTCCTCTTTAATGAAGAACGGAATTTACACAATTTGAGCTGAGCGTTACCAAGAAAACTCCAAAAACTCCGATGTATTGAAAACAGATGTACAGATAGAAAAAAATAACTTTGTACTATGAGTATTGAAACATGAATCTATAACTCCGGAGTACAATGCCATAACCATTAGATTATTAGACCTCTCATAAAAAAAAAAAAAAAAAAAAGACATATTATTGATATACAATAATGTAAATAAAACATCAACAAAAACATTTTAAAGTAATAACTCTATAATCATTGTGTAAAAATCTGTCCAGTGCCATGGGTGTTTGGAATTGGGGTAAACCAGCAGATAACCCCTTCCTCCATGACCCCAAGTGGTATAAAGGACAGTAGCAAACAGAGTATAAACTCAGTGGAACAAATGATGAAGATAAAATGCTAGAGATGACTACACCTGCATTGTCACTTCCCTTCTGCTTGTACTTCATTGAATTAAACAAAAAATAATTTTTTTATCATAAAAGTTAAATTTTTTTATAGTCAAATTACAGTTGTATTGTCATTAACTGACTAGTGTTTAGTATTTCTTTAGCTTATAAAAGCGCATGATATGACAGATACATATTTATTTGGCCCTACTGTCTGCCTATGAATCAAATTATACTAAAATTTGGATAAGATTATTATTAATTGTGCCTTTTCAGCAGGACACTTCGCAATTCTTTTTTTAAAAAGGTTCTTTCTCAAACTTTTTAAAATTTGTATACTTAATTTTTACAAAGAAACAAATTGTTTTACTACATCCCTACCCCCACATTTCTTAAGCACATACTCAGTAGCATAAATTACCATAACTCTTCTAACAAATTATTTTTAATGACCTCATATGATATTTTATTTCCTTGTTATGGCTTGAGAACTCCTACTTAAAGGAAGTGGACCAACTACTTGTTCAAAAGTTTTTTTTATTCACGTATCATGTTATTTCAGACAAGCCAAATGCTTCATTTAGTTGTAAATTGCAGAATATTATAATCACCCTTTCCAATTTTTCATGAGACTTCTGAAAGAGAATAGATTGAGAGATCAGGTCCCAGTTTTTTTCCTGTTAACTCCTCAATATTTGTGTTTTTTTTTTTAAATATTAATTCAGGTCCTTCAATGTTTATTCCATCACCATTGATCTCAAACATTTGCACACATTGTCACAATATACAAAGTTTTTGTGAAGTCAAAAATGAATTGTTTACATTTGATGAGGAAGTAATTGTAGTTGAATTTATGGGCAACTACAAAACGTTTCTATATTAAATTATTTCCACAGATTCCAAAAAATTTATAGCGTACTAAATACTGGATTTCATGTTCAGTCCATATTATATTTTGTTTAACAGTTTAAATAAATTTGAGAATATTTTTAACCACTTCAAAGTAATAAAACAACACATATCACTGCTGGAGGCAGACATGGACAGAAGAAAAAATATTTTTGCGAGACCTTAAAATACTGTGGCAAAATGGGAAGAGCAAGTATCAAAGATAGATCATGTTGGAATAGACAATATTTCTGATATTTACACATGTGAACTGGACGTCGATCGACCCTACCTCACTTCCACTGTCATGGGGGACTATTTACCCTTTATGTACTACTATTAAAGTATTCTAAATTCCATTTTATATTTATTGTGAAAGCTAGATCATGTGCAGACATATATAACTCATATATATGTCTCTATAGATAGGAATTCAACTAACTTATTTTTATTGGTTGCTAGTAGGACTAATAATTTTTTTTTAAATCTATTAGAGATATCGATAGATGGCTAGCAAAACCCTGCCTCATTTTAATTTTTTTATAAAGCAATTAAGGGAAATTATTATTTCTCTACACTGTGGACCAAAGCTGGTAAAATTTGATTCTCATTGGCAGAATAAGTCAAGTCTTAATCAATATAATTATATTATAGTTGCATGGCAACATTTTCTTCAAGTAAATGTAATTTAAAATTAGTGCCTCTTCGGTCCTGGTAATATGCTGTAATATTTACATTTGAGTCAGAAAGTATTTGCAGTAACTTAAGGACAATTTTGATAAGATTAGGTCTTTGCCACTGGAGAGTAGCAACAATCCTACCTCTTCTTTTGTAACTGACACACAAGCACATTCAGAAATATACTTTTATATTGAAAAATTTAAGAGTGTCATTGTATGTTGAATTACATGTCTGTTGTTTTTAAATAACTAAAGAAGAAGAAAATAAAGATCATATAAGATTTTTTTTGCCTTAATGATTATCAGGGTAAATGAGAATATGGTCATTAAATGGGCTAAAGAAACAGAATGCAGTGGCAAGAAGCTGTATGAACTAAGCATATTCCTCATTTATTGTACTATTCATGAATATTTGTATTAAAACTTTCCTTATTATTTAATTCTCTACTCTTATATAACTTTTAACAATAAAAAAAAAAAATAGAACTTTTGAGTTCTCTCACCTGCTATAAATATTACACCTGCTGCAGTAAAAAAAAACTTAGTGATTGCACATGTCATTTAAGTTAATTCCCTCCTCTAATTCATCTCATTTTAACGTAATAATAACAATCTCAACCTTACATTTGACAACAGTATGCCAAATAAAGAAAAACAACTAGACCATTAAATTAAAATTCACAGAACATATAAACCCCACTCCTAATTGTTCAATGTGCTATGAAACTCCTAAATATTTCTTCGATAAACTAATCTGTAATGAGTTTAATTACCCTAAAATAATTATGTCTGCTATATTATAAAAAAAAAAAGTGGCATCAGATAAACCCCTTTTCTATTGATCCGATTTTGCTCAATAATGAACTAATTCTTTGTTGTTGTTTTTTTTTGTGACTATCATTTTGCTGAAAATATAAAAAAAACAATAAACTACCTCTAAAAAGCCTCTTTGAGAGCGGTGTCACTGGTCACCTCTCTTCTCATGTGACTTTCATTAATGTCATTTATTTTTTTTTTTTTTATTATTCATTGTAATCAAATTACAAAATGTTTTTATTTATTTTTAACAGAATGTAATATGTAAATAAAGGTTATATAAAAAAAAAAGCCTCTTAATCAAGTAATATATAAACTGCTTTAGTACAACATGGCAAAAATATAAAATGTAATTTTAATTTTGAAAGAGTAAAGGTTACATTTTTACAAATTGCAAATATCTATCTTGCATAACATTAAATTCTACAACGATGATAGACAATAGTATTTGAGGCAATAATGACCCTCAGTGGTTGCCATGCCTTTAAATAAGAAAAAAAAAAGTGTAAAAGTAGTTAAAAAGAGAAAAAAAATTGAATGAAAATGTTAAGTGTTAGAATTTTATATTTCAATGAAACCATCATTTCAATGAAGCACAGTGTATAATTTAAAAATCTATTGTAATGGTTTCATCATTATATTGAGACTACCAACCTGCTTAAAATATAGATTATTGAATGGGAATATATTAAATGATAATGATTAAATGGAAATATAATTTTAAAAAGTTTTTTCATACGAGTGAAAAAAGAGGGAATGTGAAATGTGCTCGTCTCTCTCACTGTATGTGATTGAAAAGGTGAATGGCCAAAAGAGTATATATTAGGATTAAGATTGTGCGATAAATATAATAAACAAAGGTGTAAATTATTTCTTGTTTGTGAATGTGATAAAAGTACATTCATGAGAATGGTTATTTGTGCAATATGGCTGAAAAATGTATAATACAATAGCTTAAAATATTTCATTATAACTTTCAGAGAAACGATCTTCCATTTGAACCTTAAGTTTTACTGACTAGCCTTTTTTTAATGATGTTATGTTCCCTGTAACATTGATGTACAAAGGTGGGACAACTATTTTTGTGCCATTAACATTGGTAAGAGAAGAAATACCTGGAGTAGTATGATAAGTTGAAAATTTAATTTTGAATTAGAAGTTGAATTCTGTCCTTAAGTATTTATGTAATTTTAGACACTCATGAATTACTTGCCTTTGATCAGACATAACCCACATTTACCTTTATCAGTTATCTGTACCATTTTTATTTCTGAACCTATTCGAACTCGCTGTTCTTCATTTTCTTCTCTCATCTGCTGGGGAAAGATTTTTTCTTTTGTCTCTCACAGGAGAAGGTTTTATTTCTTACTCCATAGTTCATTTATGTTCTCATGTGGCCATAAATACTTTCTGTCCACAATCTTAATCTTTTTTTGTTTTTTTCTTCAAATGTTTTTGACAGCAAAATGAAAGTTCAGAGAGAAAATTTACCTCCTTTCCCACTTTGCCCCATTCTCCCATTCCTTTACCAAACTCAATGGCAGCTATTATAAGTAATTTTATATTTGTCAATTTTATCTTCATTTTTCTAATCCCATATCATTTGAAGTATTTTTATCTCTTTGTTTCATATTCAAAGTTTGGTCCTTCATATTAATTTATCTTTTAATGGCTCAGTTATATTTTAATTTAACTAAAATAAGTCTTAGTAACCTATAATAACTGTAAGAAGGAAAGCTTAGAAGAGACAAAATTTACACATTCAATATAATTATGACTGTATTCTGAATTTGGTAACTTGTAACAATCAAAGAGGCCTTAAAATCTCAATGTCTTCTAATAGGAAATACAAGAACAATATCATATTTTTAATAATATCATAATTGTAATAAAAATATCAAATTTTTCTATGGTTCGATAACATCTGATAAACAGTTTAAAAAATTCTTAAAATGGAACATTTTACTAGACTTTATTTGCCATCTCTTGATGAATTAATTACAATTTAAGTCATTATGTTATTGATGAGCCAGTCAGTCAGTTAGTAAAATAGGTACTAGAATTTATGAAATAGAAATATGTGGATATAAATATTGGTTAAGCCAGATAGTAGGTTTCTTTATTAGGATTTTTTTTTTTTACTATGTGGTTAGGTAAAAGCCTCAATTGAAAAATATGCGAATCGGAAAAATGAGTTTTGCTGACGAATTCAAGATTTTTACTTTCAAAACCCTCAATTAAACTCTTTCATGTGTGAAGTTTGCAAAAGAGCCTGAGACAAGTGGCAATGGTCATCAAGGAATAAAAAGTCCTTTTGTTTTCATACAAAGATTTCCCATTCAGGACCTGTTTTGGTCTACTGCATTCCTAGAAGAAACCAACAGTAAAGATCAGCTGGAATTCATAAAACAAATATTACACTTTCTTACACACACTCAGCTAAATAGCTCTGAATAGGAAAATTCCTGAATTGATTTTCCATATTTTAAAAATCTAAATAAAACGAGAGTAAAAGGTAATTATTTCGAAGTCGGAGAGAACAATGTGTATATAAGGAAAGCCTACACTATACTTGAAAAGAAGTTTGATTGGGATAAGTTCTCAGCCATTATATTTATATTCATAAATATCTTCCTTAACAAGCCTTTTCATAAAAATTTTATGGAACACAAATTTTAGAAAATAAGATTATGCACCTATTATGTTCTATAAATTTTTTGTTACTCAATCAAATATCAATATTATGAATTTTGGTCTTCTAAACTCCACCTCATCTGATCTCAATCCAAAATGAATTCTTCAAAAGTTTGTAATAAAAAGTCTGAATACCAAATTCGGTTTCTATATTTTAAAAATAAGAGAAACTGCTCAATAATTACAATCTAAAATATCTTCCTTAACATACATTTATTTTATAAATAGTATAGAATATAAATGTTAAAAAATTATACTTTATACATATTTTGTTGTATACATTTTTTTTTAGATACACATAATAACAAAGGTATTATGATTTTAAATGTTGGTCTCCCCCTAAACCCCCCTGACTTATTCAGCCATTAATGAACTGATTAATTATTAATTTAACGGTTTGCAAAAAGAACCTTAACTTGCCACTTCTCATTAAGTAATGGCCACTATTGACACCTTGGGCTTTATTTATTCAACCATCCTGCTTACAGCACAGATCTAGCCCCCATTAACTACTTTCTGTTCTTAAATCACAAAAAGGACCTAAGGGGAAAGTGATTTGAGAACAAAGACCAACTATAATAGGCTATTCATGCTCATTTGGTTCCAAAGAAGAAAATTATAATTTAGGGGATTTAGAAGAATTAATAAATAGATGTAAGAAATGTATTGGTAATAAGGAACATTATATTGAAAAATATTATACTTTTTATGTTTTGATTTCATTCCTTTTTAGGTCAGGCAAAGACTTTTTGAGATCCCCTCGTATATATATATATATATAATAGATTATTGAANGATATATATATATATATTGTGTGTGAGTGTGTCTGTATATATAATATATATGCAGACCATGTTTTTAGCTTTGTACGATCAGTGAAGATCTTAATATTTTCATTAGCATACTCAAGATACCAATCATGATTTCTTTTTGGGATATCTGGTAATCTGTTAAAATTCAAAAATTCAAATGATATAATCATGTATCAATGTTCTTCAACTTAAGGACTATAATACAGTCCATAAGGAACTATTGTTCAATTTTGAGTCAGTCAAATGTTGTCTATGTTTTAAATAATACTTAATAACCTGTTAAAGTCTAAAGGGAAAATTTTTAAAAAAGAAACTAAAATTAAAAGATGAGATCGAATGATTGTTTTATCTTTCTTGAGTTTAAAAATAATTTATTTTAGAATATTTAAAGTATATTTTATTGATCTTAAAAATATTTTCTATAGCCAATGATCAAGAACCTTTTTTACCATTTGACAATGCAAAAACATAGTGACATAATATACATGACATACAAGAAGGTCATCAGGAAAGAAATATCACAGAAAATAGTTTATTTAAAAAAGTGAATGATCTAAATATATTTAATAAAATAATAATATCAAGGATATTTGAGAAAATAACAAGAAAGGTGAGGAGGCCCTCTCTCTATTCAAAACAAGAATATCTAATTTGGCACTTAAGCTTCTTTCAGTAAGTTGTTTGACTCATTCAATATTGTAATCAAGTAGGGGTTAGAGATTATAGAGAAAGATCACAATAGAAAATCGAATATATGTTCTTTCATATTAACATCAAGAAAATAAGGTTTTTTAATGTTTATGTTCTATCACATATTTATGAGTGAAAAATAATAATGACGATGAATAAAAATGCAACTAAGAAATTCAAGTACGTTCTTCCTTTTAACAATAACTTTAAACCTTTTCTTTCTTATTGCCTACTTTGGCATGTAAAATCCTTTCTTTAACTCTTATTTATACTCTAATGAAATAATATAATGAAACATAGGAAAACTGCTTAAGGAGTTCCAATAGTTACATGTTCAGTTAGTAGTTACATAGCATTTATATGAAATGAAGTATCTGTTGAATCATAAAATAAAGTAAAAATATAAAAGCTAATTAGTATGAAATTTATATATTGTCTGAAAAATTAGACAAATGAAGAAAAGTACCAGGTCCCAAACACTTCCCATGAAATAAGGACATAATAAAATAAGACTCAGCTTTAAGTTTATTTTTTGCAAACCCAAAGAATAACTTATCTCCATTATATTTAATCAAAACACAAGTTTACCGACTGCTATTTTAAACAATTTACAGAAGCATCCTAGTTTTATAAAAAAAAATTAAACAAAACAAGTCATTTTTAATTTGTATGAATAATGTATCTAATAAATAAAAGCAAAAAAAAAAAAAATAATAATAATATGTGAGGTATGAAAATTAAAATAACTTAAAACAAAAACATGTCAAAATCATCACTAACATCATCCTGGTCGCCAGAACTATCTAATTTTGATTCATATTTCTTCATGGGATAGCGCATACTTTTGACACTATAGTTGTGCAGTTGGAGGCAAGCAGCTATGCGCTCCTTGTAGGATTCAGTTGGAACCAATGACCTAAAACATAAAATGGTTGTCAATAAAAAGACAAAACTTAAATATGGCTGATATTATGGCATTGATTCCAGTATATTAATTTTTTTTTAATTTAAGAGTTTCCAAGTATTTTGTATTGAGAATTTTGAAACTTTTATTTTATTAAAGTATTTATATAATATAATATTAAT
>KZ807017.1:266237-283565 GCA_000696205.2 Oncopeltus fasciatus
ATAATAAATAACTTTAAAAGAAAATAAATAAAAATAATAGTAAATAAAGAAACTGGCACAAAAAAGAGAATATATCACTGTAAGTTACTATTGATTCACAATAAAAGAAAATTCAATGCACAATAGAATGATTTCTCTGGGTAAAAATTCACAAAAAAACACTAAGCCAGAGAGAATTCTGCAGAGGACGAAGAGAATTAAGCCAGGAGCAGATATACTCAGCACATTTATAAAATAATGAAATTTAGTCATTTATTCTTATTTATGTCCATATTTAATGAAACACGGTAAATCTGTATTTTATGCAGCTTCTGCATGACAAGAGTTTTTCTGAATATATTAGTCTTTGAAAATTTAAGTTTTAAAAATTTTCTCAAAAATGATTTCAGTTTCACACTAAAAATATGTTGAATTAGATTAATAATAATGAAAATTATTATTTAATGGACTAAAATTCAAATATCCAAAGATAGCTCATTTACTGCTTCCCTTTAAATGACAAAGAAAACTATGTGATGAAGAATAATTTTCATTAAACATTGTAAAACAAAGCCTTGGGGCAGCAATGATTATTTTTTGTTTTGTATAGAACTGTGTCATCAGTCAATCTGCATCAAAACTATTGAACTATCAGAATGACCACTTTTATTGTTTTTTTTTTAATTTAATAATTTCTTGTGGTTTTCAGTAGTTTCTGGATCCCATATTCATCAAGAAATATAATTTTGTCAATTTCTTCAAACAAATGTAAAGGAAAGAGACTAAAAAAAGTAGACTAAGCAAGCATATTGAGAGTTCAACTTAAACACTTTTATGAAACTTATTTCTTACTTGTAAAGATTTCCTTCTTCTCGAGAGACCAAAAACTCATCTATCAGTGAAGCTTCAATAACCCCATCTCTGATGGCTTTGGTTAAGATATAGAGTGCTTCCTCTGCACTATCCAAACCCAATTTCTTAGCCACCTGCATTTATAACATCAATTATTCAATACTTATACAATAGCATTATATTAATTAAATTAATTTAAAAATGAAATGTTAAAAATTTCAATCATGATGAATGGATAAACTACTGCTGCACAGTGGAAATCAATTAAAATTATTATCATCTTAAAGTCTTTCTTTTCCGCTGTTACGCTTCTATGATCTTTATAGTAATATATCTAGTCATACTCAAAGTGGCTATACTTAAGTTGGAAGCATTAAACTTATCATAGAATGGCTTAAAGTATTGAAAGAAAGGTGATAATTACTATCAATAAACATAGCTGTAGGCTTTCTACTTTCCAAACAAAAACAGTGATGTATTTTTTGGGAACAGTTGTCAATTAAACATAGGTAAAAATAAACTGGGTTAATAAACACGACAACTCTCATAATTTAATGTTTTAATTATTAACTAAATTTAACATAATGTAATTTGTAAGTTAGTTGAAAACCTGTGATACAAACTAAAAACTAAGTGCATATTTAGTGTACAAAATCAGTAGCAAAGACTGAAAAAGTAATATTTTTCTAAAATCAAACAAATTTACAAACAAAATACTTAAGAATTTATTCTGTAGCTATTGCATTTAGGATAATATTTGTATGCTTAATGAGTTTTTTCTCACTAACAGAATATACTACATATTTATTTCTCTCCTTGAGAAATTAAAATCAGAAGCACTTTACAATAGCACAACAACCATAAATAAAAAGCCTGTCACATAGGAGCTGTGCTATCTCCTTATAACAGTTAAATATTTGTTTATGAACTTTCAGTGTCATGCAATCTCCTAAACTTATAAGATATCTTCTATTGATAAACAAATCTGAATTCAGTTTCATTGCTTTTAACAAAATATTAAGTACAAAGCAACAACAAAAAAAAAATTGTTTAGTCTCTTCTAACATTTAAAGAAATTTCTTAACATTTTAGGAAATATTCACTTATATTTGTCTGATTTCGCTCAATAAGGTGTGAACACTTATATTTTAGATTTAAAAGTATGTATCGAATTTCATTAAAACAAAATTATGAATTAAATAAATAATGTTTATGTATTATAATAAATTGTAAACAATTAATGAGAGGGAATAAAACAAAAAAATCTATCTGTCCCAGCCAGGACACCACTGGTGTAATGGTTTAGCATACCGGCCCGGATAACAGGAGATAGCAGAGATCCCTCTCATTAATTGTTTAAAATTTACGTGGGATAATAAACCACAACCAAATAAATATTTATAATAAATTGTGTTTAATTTTATGGAGGTAGTTTGCTTGGACCGGATAGGATATATTTATCCTGTACACTGCTGACATCCCTACCCATCCAAGTACCCACTTAGCTCTATTTGCTACCCTATCCTCCTATCCCGATCCTAAAACTGCTTCTAAAAACCTACAAGATCACCTCGAAAAAATCAAACAATGGTGTAGAAAATGGAGAATAAAAATCAATGAAGAAAAATATGTTCAAGTTAATTTCCAACTGCGGAAGAATGACTTCCCTGAAATTGTGAAATTTAACAATATTCCTTTACCACAATCAAATTCCGTTCGTTACCTTGGGTTCCTTCTTGACTCACGACTTACATGGGGAGAACATACTAAAATTAAAAGACAAGAACTCAATCGGCGATATGGACTTTTATACAGACTCATGAATAAGAAATCCAATCTTACGACTGAAAACAAACTGACGCTCTACAAAACCTTATTACGACCAATCTGGACTTACGGAGTAGAAATCTGGGGTGCCGCCAAGCCTTCCAACATCCAAAGAATCCAGTCCTTTCAATCCAAAACCCTGAGAATAATTGCAAATGCTCCCTATTACGTATCCAATTCTTCCCTTCACCACGATCTTAATATTCCTTTTGTTCAAGACCTCATTTCTTCCCGCTTCATCCTCTTCCACAGTAAACTGCCATACCATCCTAATCCACTAGTACAGACCATGTCTTCCAACTCCAACCCCTACAACCCTCCCCGTCAACTCAAACGAAGATGGCCCCGTGACCTCTTGGGGACATAGCCTGTAAATAATTTGAGAGTGGTGTCATTGGTCACCTTCTCCCCTCATGTGATTGACATTGAATGTAATTTATTTTAATTAGAGTGTAATCAAATTACAAAACGTTTTATTTTTTTATTTAACAGAATGTAATAAATAAATAAAAAGTTTTATAAAAAAAAAAAAATTTATGGCAACTTCTTGGCCATAAAATTAAACATTATATAACAGGTAAATCTCCAATCTTAATTGTTCAGTTTCATTGTGTAAATAGCTAAAATATGTCTTATCAATAATATAATAATGTATTATACTGGACTAACCTGTGTTGAGGTTTGTATAAATACTATACCAGTTAGATTAAAAACAAAATTTCAACTACCACTTGACAAGTTATTTCCCTTCTATTCATCTGATTTGGCTCAGATCCAATCTCAATTTTTCAATTTACATTTAAAAGCAAAGTATTAAAGTTCATTTAGAAAAATGACTAGTTTTGGCTTCTAGGTCTTAGTTAAAATTTACGTTTCAAGTTATACCCCCTTTTATTTTTTCAATTTCATTGTTGACCTTCTAAATCACTTTTTTTTTTATCGAACTTTTATGAATTTCATTGCTTTAAACTAAATATTATGACAGCTATGTCGAAAAAAAACTTTTGCAAAAAAGTGTGCACACGCTTGTAATTTCAGGATATCCCCCACTTGTAATCATTGGATTTCATCGCATAACCAACGGGATCTTTTAATTTTCATATAAAAGTGATAAGCCAAATTTCATTTAGAAAATCAACTAATTGTAGCTTCTAGGTCATAAAGTTAGAAATGTACAGTTTAGGTAAATCCCAACTTCTATTTGTTCAATTACACTATGTAACTCCTAAAATATGTCTTTCATCAATAAACAAACTCATATTAAGTTACTTGAAATTTCAGGTAATCCTCAATCCTGTTAGTTCAATTTTGCTCAATAATAAATTAAGCCTTTAATTTTGTAACAGCTATATATTGAATAGCCTCTCTAGCTAAGAGATGTTATTACTGAGGCAAGAGAATATTTAAAACAGATAAAGAAAAGAGTGGTAAAGAAATTAATAAGGAATAGATAAGGGAAGTAGATTAAAGTTTACAGAAGGAAAAATATTAGAATTATTAGAGTTATAAAGGGCTTTAAATAATTTACTAATTATACTATATAAAGCACTTCTCATGACTTCCCTAACTCCTAAACATGAAAAATATCATTAGGAGGAGAAATACTTAAAATACTGAAAACAATGAATTATATAAATTTAAGTTTATCTCGCAAGTGATTTGTTAAAAAAATTTACTAATGTGACTAATTATAGGAGAGTGGACATTATAAGGACTAATATAGCATCAAATGTTCAACCTATTTTAAGAGTTATGAAACAAACTCCTCCCTCAGTCCACGGTGTACATGTATCATATTTTAAGGCTAAAAATATAGGTAAGTTAAAGCTTTGCAATCATTTCAGTATTTATAGCTGTAGCTTATAACTGAAACAATTATTTAATTTTTAAAGAACTGAAGTAGCAAGAATATGAAACTTTTAATGTATCAAACTTTTGTTTTTATATAATGTATAACATTATTTCATAATTAATGAGGAAATAAGAAAGATATCTTACCTGAATGGGACTGATTCTGGCATAGGATAATCCAATAGCTCTGATAGCTGTTTTAATGACATTTCTCCTTAGCCTTAGTATGAGATTGTAAGTATGGTCATTGCGAAACCTTTTGCTATATTTTTCAAGAACATAACTAAAGTTCAGTAAGTTACCATCACGCACTGCTTGTGTAACCTATAAATTATTATTATTTTCATTTTATTCTCTAGTTAATGGTCAGTTGCCAAAGGATAACATTTTTAAAATAATACATTGACAGAAAAAAAAAGTGAAATATGTTTTTTGAAGACCCCAACATATAAAACTTTAATAGCAATCCATCAGTCACAATATTGTTCACTGGAATACACACAAACCAACTTCTAAATAAAATTAGTGGATTCCAGGGTCTGATTACAGAAAAATTCTACAACGACCATGCATAAATTCAATGAGTTAGTACCAATTGTGGACATTCTGTATTTTCTGAGTGAAAATAGAATTTGGCACAGATGAAAATGTTTTCTGGCATCAGGATCAAGTTATCCAAAAATTAACTTCATTAGTTATTTGAACTTATCATAAAGAGACTAAATTTTCCCCAATGTTAAGTCTAAAGACCTGAAGTTATGTCACATAGGCCTTTACAGAGGAAATTTCAAAAAAATTTTCAACTTCAGAGAGGACCCATAACATAATATCATATCTTATGAAGTGATTCCCAAGGCTAGGGATAATTTCTTAATTCAAGGCTAATGGAGAAATAAGAGACTCAACTTCACCAGAGAGATTGATACATAATTAGTGAAATTTTTCAACTACAGGAATATCATTATATGAATGAATTATTGAATAACATAATTATTTTTATTTGGGCCATGTCTAAATTAATCCCAAGAATTGAGGAAATTAGACCTTAGGTGGGCAAGATCTCGCTAGGTATTGGTTGAAAGATATTGAATCAGTGGAAAGGCTGGATTGATCCTTAAGTAGGGATAATGGTCTTTAAGCCTCATATATTGCCTGATGGTACACCACAATTTTATAGTATATTTAATATAATCTTCAGAAGGAAACAATGATCTTTAGCTTCAGAAAGGCTTAAAAACCAAGCATTCCTCACAAATAGATAAATAGTGAGACTTAACATCTTATGTATAAGAGAACATTGAAAAATAAATGGTTGGTGGTTGGTTGGCCGTCGAGTATTATGCTGGAGAAATTAGTCAGGGTTTCGGCCAGGATTAGAAAAATAAAATACTTAAAAATTTATTGGGTAATTATTTTATTATTGCCAATGTTTCGAGTTAACTTGTGAGTCATCATCATTTATTTATGGGTGATAAACTACTAATCAGTTTAGTTCTGCAGTCTGAGATGTGACCCGAAACCTCCCTCAGAGATCTCTCCATACATCATTATCGCCCAGATGATGAATTACAAATTACAAGTCGAAATGTTAGCATTCATAAAATAATTAGCCAATAATTTTGGAATAATTTATTTTTCTACTCCTGGTCAAAACGTTGACTAATTTCTCCAGCATTGAAAAATGAAGTTCAGAATCTGAACTACTCTCACTATTTTTTCCCAAAACTCTTTCCAATGCGCTGAAACACTTTTTTAATTTTAAGTCTTACTTCAAAATTATTTAAAGATTCATGTTATTAAATCTTAATAAAAAANCAATACTGATTGCAAGCTTATTAGCAGCCTGCCTAAAACCAAGGGCGGAAGATTCAGGAGCTTTCCTCAAAGCTAATATTACATTTCTTCTTGCTTCTGAGTACTCCAAACGAGTTGCCTAAAATTTAAAAAAAAATTATATAATTAACTTTTTAAAAATAAGCAATAAACTTTCATGATAATTAATAAAATATTCTTCATGATAATATGTTATAATATAGTAACTGCTTAAGATATATAACCCTTAAAGCTATACATATAAAAGAATTTACATTCTTCTTGATCAAATTTTAATAATACATCTAAGTTTAATGAAAAAATAAAAAATAAATAATGAAATTTATGACAATTAATTTTTTTACATCTGGTCCGGAGCATGACCAAGTGTTTGAGTACTTAGTCATGATGGGTAATCTAGAAACAAAAGAGTAATCTTGCAGCTACTTCTAATTTAATACACTCAGTGTCAAAATGTTAGAAACACGGCAAATTTTGTAATCCCTACCCTCCCACCTTTTCAAATCACCCGTAAAACAGTATTAAAATAATCTAAGACTCACCTGAAGTTGATAAGCAGCCTGCTTGTGTACATAAATAAATACATTTTTTTTAAATTTCAAATTAAAGTTATGGCCCATCAAAATGTAAATAAATAAAACTCATTTTAATACTTCGTGGCCTTTCCACCACCATTTATTAATTCAAAAATTCTGTTTGGTAATGCATTGTACAATTTTTTTATAGTTTCTTGAGGTATTTGTTCCCATGAAGCCAGAATTGCAGATTTCAACTCTTCGATTGTTCCAAACTGTCTTGATTCGGAGTACACGCTTCTTGAAAGAATTCCCCAAACATTTTCGATAATGTTTAGGTCTGGGGAGACAGCACGCCAGTCTAATTTGACAATTTTGTTGCTGGTAAACCAGCCTTTAATTATTTTCGCTGAATGTATTGGAGCGTTGTCTTGCTGGAAAACTGGTGGGCCCTCAGATATGTCATTAAATGTTAACTTTTGCTCCACTAACAAATTTTTATATTCAGTTGAGTTAACTCTTGTTGAAAGAAATATAAAATTTCCTTTCTTTTTGTAAGCAATTGATGTCCAAACCATAACTTTGCCGCCTCCCATTTGACGCCTTGATAAAATCTTTTCTTCCTTTCCTAAGTCATGAAAATAATAGGAATATCCATCTGGCCCATCCAGATTGAATTTTTTTTCATCACTAAAAATGACTTTTTTCACTCCTCAGTCAATGACATTACATTTCGAGCAAAGGCCATCCGGGCTAATTTGTGATGAGTAGTCAAAACTGGGTTTCTTTTTAATTTTGTTCCAACTATTGTTTTTGACTTTTTTAATAATCTTTGAACATTTCTTAGTTTTGTTTGAACTCCAGCTTTCTCAGCAATTGCTCTCGCGGTTTTGTAAGAGTTGGATGCGATTCGAAAGATATTCCGTTTTTCCCTTAATGTCAAACCAGGGGGCCTCCCAGAAGAACGGTGGGTTCCATAAATCTCCCTGTGCCGAATAAATTTTAAGACCGATGAAAAACTCGGCTTGATTCGGCGGGCTATTTCCTTACAACTCATACCGTCCTTGTGGAGTGAAGAAATCAAACCGTGCTCTTCTTCGGAGAAACACTTATTTTTCCCCATAACTCATGTTTTATTTTAGGTCTATTTGCAAACAAATTTAACACTACACTGAAGTAGAAAAGGTTCTTAACGATTTCAACTGTAGAGGATTAAGAAAATAGTAAACAACAAGTGTGTCTATAATTTTGACGCATGTAAAATGTCAATATTTACTGATATTGGATTTAAATAATCCTCAAGGTCTGAGAACATTGCCCCCATTTCAATATCATAATTTATACTTAAAACTGCACTTTAAAAAATTGTATCAATCAAAAATAAAGAAAGCATGGAAAGTTTTATTAATTTCAATGGGCATGTCTAAAATTTTGACACTGAGTGCAATATCATTATTATGGGTGTTCCAAGTTTTGATCTTTTGAGGTTAACACTAGGTAGTCAGCAATAGACTTAAGGCACATTTGCTTAGGGTCTCTTGCCAGCCGCCTGGGATGTGCACTGCATGGATACTTCTTATTCTTTAAGATTAAGTAATTACTTAGCAGTCAGGTTGTGATTCTGGAACTGAAGATTTAAAAGATAATTCTTAGGAAGCTAACCAGAGGGCTCTAACCAACCAGCTGAATAACATTAAGATTAAAGACAATCAAAATGCTCAAACCAATCTCTCATCTGAGTTAAATGAGGAGTTCTGTAACTGTAAACAGTATAAATGTGTCAATATGTTCCAAGATACATAAAATTCAAATTCAAACTCCAGGAATGCCAAAGAATTGATCTGACCAGTGGTGAGCTATGGGGGAGTACATCCAGAGGTCTGATGATGATAATGGACCGTAAATAAGAAAAAAACCGTAGAACCTTAAAAGAACTTCCCTCCTAGTAATAAGAACTAAAAAACCTAAAATAAGAAATTAAACTTAATAACTTTAAAATAGAATTTAAGAAGAGAGGATTGTCAGGAATTCATTGATTGTAGTTGAAGAATTAAAACTAATTTGTAACCAAAAAAGTTTTTATTTTAGCCAATGTTTCAACCTGAAAATTTAGTTTTTAATTCTTCGACTACCAAGACCCAATTCCTGACAATCCTCTATTCATAAAACTTGATGATCAAAAATTTACCTCCGGAATTATTTTAATTTTAGAGTATGTAAAAAAAATATTGGTTTAGGAAGGTATTATTAAGTAAAGATATATCTAATTGTATTGATATCAAATCAGGCAACAATTTTATAATTTCAAGTACAGTTTCATGGAACTTGATTATCTCTTTTATAAGAGGGTTAAACCAAGTGTTCAAATTCTACCGTCTTTATTTTTAATATTCATATATTTGTAGCTATTTTGGATTCACAACTAAGTGAAGAAAGTTGTAAACGAATCAGTTCACAAAATCAGAATTCTTCAGTTCACAAAACGAAACCCTGACTAACCTCTCCTCGACGGTCAATTAGCTACCTCCAAAATAATATTACAAGTTATAAAAATCCAGACTTGTATTCATTATTATTATTCACTACTGTACTAAAACAATTAATATAATTTGTAAAATAATTAGTACAATTTTACTAATATTATTATGTTCTTTCCAAAAAAGAAAGTTTTTTTATGCTCATTAATAATATTATACAAGTAAAACAGTTCAATTTTTTTTTAATTATAAGTGTTGCATTTTGTTCTTACTTGGTAAATTAGTAAAAAATTTTAAAATTACAAAACTGACTTTGAAGTAAGGTTCCAATGAATTTTTCATTTTGCATGATTGAAAAATTCTTTTATCTGGAATATCCCCTAAAAGAAGCTCAATACTGATTGCAAGCTTATTAGCAGCCTGCCTAAAACCAAGGGCGGAAGATTCAGGAGCTTTCCTCAAAGCTAATATTACATTTCTTCTTGCTTCTGAGTACTCCAAACGAGTTGCCTAAAATTTAAAAAAAAATTATATAATTAACTTTTTAAAAATAAGCAATAAACTTTCATGATAATTAATAAAATATTCTTCATGATAATATGTAACAAATTCCTAAAAAATTATCAGAATGGAACAGCACTGATATTTTTTTATCAGTTTACCATCACTACAAATCAAGAGATCAGGAGTGATGGTTTTTTTCTGAAACTCAATTTTAACACAACAAAAAAAAATTCAATAATATGAAACAGAACACAGTCAAAATACATATCTCCCCTTATTATTAAAAAGTGACTCAACAATATGTATTATTTACAAACAGGCCTAATGTCGAAATAATGTATCTAAATTGTAACATACTTCCAGTAACTACCGATACAATATTTTTTTTAAATTTACTATGATTGAAAATAGAAATATTTTAATGGTCTTCAATTAATCATGTATGTATTTATTTACTCTTTCTTCGAACTCATTAAAGATAATCATTTTAGTGCTAAAACTGAGCTACATCACATTTAAGTAAAATTAGAGCAGCCTTTGAATAATGATTTATTCAAATGTTAGATTATAGTTAAGGCCCTCTCCCAAATAGTAAAATTTTATTAATTCACAAAAAAAAACATATTAATTATTATTTGAATGGTGTACAGCAAATTTCATCTTGTTGCATATATCGTGTTCTATTACATTTAAGGGTTCCAGGTAAGCCCCACTCAAACTTTGGTAGATAACAGTCAAATTAATTAAGTTAAGTTAGTTAATTAGTTGTTTCACTCTTCCAACTTAAATATAGTCCATAATATATATGGATATATAGTATATCTACTACATAGTAGTACATAGTCCATATGATATTTTTAATGTAACTACAGGCAGATAAACCCTCATTTTCATCTGTCTAATTTTACTCATTTCTAAAACATTTTTTGGGTGGATTTATATATTCTATGCATTAATATCTGTTCTGAAACACTCTAATTGTTGGTAGACCATTAAGTTAAAATTTAAGGTCCTGTAAATTCCCTATGCTCAAATCTCAAAATGCTTTAAAAAAAAAAAAAAAATGTCATACGAAATGTCTTGTGTTGGCTTATGTAACAGAAAACTTTTGCGGAAGCCAACTACAAGTTGATTTGCACACAGACGTGCTACGACCTGTTGCTTCTTTAAAGTTCAATCATAGACACACATTCATATTCGTCAGTAGTATTTCCAAAATTGTCAAGTGCATGACATTTACTTATGTATTGGGTGTTTTTATAATTATTGTCATAATTAAATTATTAAGATACAAGTATGCAAGCCAGCATTACTTGTTTGTTCTTTTCCCAGAAACCTTCTATCAATATTAGCACTAATTTATTTTGGGTCTAATCAAAGCTGCAGAAAAATGACAAGTAAATGCAATAGGAGATAACTCGTAGTTGGCTTTCTAGAAAATAATGCAATATATAAGTTATCTCAAAGTTAGTAGTCAATGTGTTATTATTTAGAACACGATTTTACCATTTATCTCCAATAAAATTTTTAAATTTACACACACACACACACAATATATATATATATATAGTGTGTGTGTGTGTGTGTANATATATATATATATATATATATATATCAGTCAATATTTAAGAGTATATTTATTAAAGAAAATCTTTTTGAAATTTCATCAGATATTGTCAAAAAATGTTACATATTTATACAAGAAATGCAAAGGAATAGAAGAAAAAAAATCTTACTACCTCAGCCAGGACACGAACCCGGGTCTCCTGCTTTCCAGGCAGTTATGCTAACCATTGCACCATCGAGGCTAGCTAATAATTCCTTCTACTCCCCGTACTTTACTCCGAGTCCAAACCCCAGAGTAAGACGAATATATTGTCTATGCTTGGAGGAGCTAACATTGTCGGCTGTTTGTTAGAGTCTCATTTTTTCCCCATATATTTCTTATTTTTTATACTGATTTTAGTTATGGTATTTAATCCTACATTAATTTTATACAAGAAATGGAAGAGAATAGAACAAACAAATTTTACTACCTCACCCGGGTCTTCTGCTTTCCGGGCAGTTATGCTAACCATTGCATCCCCGAGGCTAGCTAGATAATTCCTTCACTCCCGGCACTTTATTCCCGAGAGTCTAAACCCCCGAGTAAGACGAATATATCATATTATGCTTGAAGGAGCTAACATTGTCAGCTATTTGTTAGACCCACATTTTTTCTTATTTTAAATACTGACCTAAGATGTGGTATTTAATCACACATTAATTTTATACAAGAATAATAAAATCAAAGAATAAAAAAATAATTTCTTGTATAAAATTAATGTGGGATTAAATACCACAACTAAAATTTGTATTTAATTAGCATTTATAGTCCAATGGATATTAATATAACTCCTATAATGTGTGACNCAACTAAAATTTGTATTTAAAATTAAATATTTATGTAATAATATTACATAAGTTTATTTTATTATTAATTATATATTAGCATTTCCAAAAAAGCAAGAAGTATATATGTTCACATAGGCTTCGACGGTCGTCAGAAGTATATACCGTTTCTTCTTCTGGGTTGGACCGTGTCAAATTGGTGTTATTTGCCGAGCTTTCGCACATCATGTGATGGCTTCTTCAGGGCTGAAAAGAGAATGAGCTTTTCACATAAGCTTACATCTTAGCTGAATTGTTTAGTTTCTTCTTTCAGACTAGACCGATGTCAAAAAATTGTTTATTACCGAGTTTTTTTCTCATATTGCGATGGCTTGTTCAGGACTGACTGAAGAAAAAATAAGAGCATGTTCAGGGGATTATACCTGTTTGGAACTAGTACTAGGTCTAAGCTTGTCATTTAATTTAAGTAATCCCTCTTATAACAATCAATGTTTTACCTCAAAATCTGATAACTAGTCATGAAATTGGGATCAAAATAAATCTTATCAAATTGACCCATTTGAGCAATTTCTGTAAGCTATAGAACAAAATATCAAACTGATCTCAGCAGGTTCTCATTTAATATTACTAATTATTAACGGGTCTATATTTAATGACACAAATTTGATAACGAAAACACGTCAAAGTTTATACAAAACAGTTAAAATACTAATAGATCACACTATTGATTAGAAAAACATTCAGGTAGCCAGTAAATAAGATATTTTTTAGCCCAAAAAATCCCAATAAAACTATTTGAAAATTTCTGACCAAGATTAGACAAAGGTACACTTAAAAATGGCAGATTTATAGTCTTTAACAGATTAATGCTTCTCTCTCCGTTAAAACTAATATTTTAAGTTGATTGTTAAGTTAATCATACCATGGACTGCAACAGAGATATAAATCTTATGCTTGCTTCAGTTTATTAATAAAGCATTCAGAACATATAATTAATTTATTAACTATCAGTGTATTTGACTACCACAGTAGTGCAAGAATCCATCATGTGTTGAGCTAGGAGTAGGAGGCTCTTGGAAAGAGACTAATATTAAAATGTAAAAAGAATTAGGACTTATTAGTAATTGGGTAAAATAATTTAAAATTATTATTTTAAGAAATAAATAAAACATTTTTAAAGAAAAAAATAGCACTTAAAACATCTTCTAAATAATTAAAAACACAAAAGGCCAGTTGAAAAAAGGAATTATTTAAAACAGAGAATTCTAGAATTTAATGAATGAAATGGGATGGTAGATGCTTGAATGCAGACTATTGCAAATCAGCATGCAAATTGCAGGAAGCTGACATCCTTTGTCTGTTAAAGAAATAGTACTAACTTCAAGAGAAAATAATTGTTTCATGTCAACTTATCCTCCAGATATTCACCCATTAATGTTAGGGGTAGGTTACCACTTTAATCTTCATGGACTGTTAGAGCCCAATTCACATACACAATTTCAAAACTAAGGGAGAAAATATACATAAGTTTATAAATATTATTTTTTGTGGTATATAAACCCACGTAAATTTTAACAATTTTTAGTGCTAGGGAACAGAATAAAAAATCTAACTGTCCCAGCCAGGACTCGAACCTGGATCTCCTGCTATCCGGGCCAGTGCATTTTCCATTTATGCTACCGGGACAAGTCTGATAAATCATTAAATTCCCTGCACTAGTGTCGAGAGAGACTCTAGACTACTAAAGAGGGCCAAGAGGGTATATTAGAATGGGTGAGGATGTCCGCAGTGTACAGGATGAAAAGGATGGGTCCAAGCACACTGCCCTGTGGAATGCCTGCTTTCACAGGAAGGTGGTCAGAGTAATCAGATCCGTGCCCTAAAGAACTGGTTGGAAAGGTAAGATTTGAGGATTAAATATACATTCATATATTAAAGAGAAAGGTTTTACAGTTTTGGGTTTCTAATACAGCATCAGAAGATGAGTGTAAAACAAGTAGAGCCATAGGAACAACTTAATCTCACATAATTTTTAACCCTTTGCCGATTGCTAGGCCATCTGTTGAATGGCAGTCAGGTGTTTTCATTATTATAAGGAAGTGGAAATTTCCATTGATAGGTAGGATCGGGTTTAAGGGGCGATCAACTCTTAGATTATTATGCCCATTGATCCATTGATATTTTGGGTTCAAATTTTTCCACCTGCTATTTGTCCCTTACAATTGGGGGTGAAAGTGAATCTCAGTAGTTCAATGTAGTCACAAGTCGTTTGTAATACATCTAGCACCAAGTGGTGAAATAAAGTTTTCAATAAAATGTAAGTTGAATTACAGTTATTTTTAAAAGAAAAACAAATAGATGACCGGTGACAATTTTTTATCTAATGAATGTAACAGGGATCAACACCCATGTATTGTTCAGTATCACCATAAGAAGCTCCTGCTAAAAAAATATATTTCTAAAAAATCTAGCTCAGAAATTGATGAAGGAACATTTGTAGGCCAGGTCAGAGATAAGAAACCTCCTCATAGAGGTGAAAACTTTTCTAAATGTTTGCTACCCAAAAATAGCTGTTGAAGATGTTGAAGAGACAGCTACATCCTCAGATACTGGGCCCAAGGAAAAATGACTTAGGGGCACATGTAAAAACTGCAACTCAAGAAAATCAAATACAACCAAAACATGTTAAAAGTATGTAAAGTTTTTTCCGGGTTGGACCGTGTAAAGTTTTTGATGGTTGCCGAGCTTTCGCACATCCTGTGATGGCTTCTTCAGGGCTGAATAGAGAATGAGCTCATTCTCTATTCAGCCCTGAAGAAGCCATCACAGGGTGTGCGAAAGCTCGGCAACCATCAAAAACTTTACACGGTCCAACCCGGAAAAAACTTTACATACATCTGATGACTGTGGAAGCCTACGTGAACATGTTAAAAGTGTTTAGTGTTTGTGTGTGGGAAACTTTTAAAATAAAATGTGAGAATTGCTTACAGGCCGTGGGAGGTGTTAGTGAAGGCAGTTCATAATATATTTCGTAAGAATAAAGAATAATTATGTAAATAATAAATGTTTTATTTGCTTATATATTTTAATATGTAGTATTATGTAGTTTATCATTAGATACTGAAACATTTTATTAGTAATAGCAGTAATAACATTTTTATTTGTGGACTAAGTATTTAGTTCAATTATAATTTTTTTTTAAATTGGGTCTGATGAAAGTGTTTACAATATACCTACTTTGTTAAAAATAAAAATAAGATCCACAAACTATATGAATCTGTAGAAATTGATTACATTAACTGTAAATGTTATACACAATTCATTGGTGTACTTTTAATCTTCATTTTAAATCAATTTATATAATAAGTTTTTCTTACAATAACTTTTTTAACCTATAAATGAATAAATTTATAATTTTAGATCATAGAATCAGCACTAAGTATCGTGAAGGAAGTCAATGAGAACAAAAGTTGTAAGCCATCCAAAATTGGGCAAGTGCCCTGTGGTGGTCAAAAGCCTCAGCACCTGGCAAATAGTTTAGTTAATAATTAAAGGTTAATAGTTCAGTTAATAATTCTTGCAACTATAGACTATAATCAATTCACCTTTATTCTTGCCAAGTAATACAAATATCTCGCCCACTCATTATTATCAGCATGCTCAGGAAACTTTATTTTTGAAACAAATTTATCTGCACTTTCATATAAATAATAGGTGAGGTAATTTCGTATGATACAATTTATCAGCACTGCTTGACCATAAGTATCATTTTTCAGTGAACAGGTCCTAAGCCTTGAAAGTAAGAAACTTCTAATATTACCCAATTTACCTGAAAAATACATAAATAATTTATAATTTGGAATAAGAAAATAAAAGCATGAATATAGTTCAATAGACTGAAATAAAATAATTGACTATAATTTGAAATTGTATAACAAACGAAACACTGTGTCATGGAAGCAGAGCAGCTTGAACTCAATTTTATTATATATCAAAAATATGGGGTTACAGAAAACCACAATGAAATAAAAATGATTAGTTTTAGAGGTTATTTTTATGGCCATACACTCTGGTTTTAGATTTATAGCTAATTTATTCCAAAAAATCTATATTTTTATTATAATCCTTATATTTTATTTTATAAATATGAATTCAATTTTCATGAACAGCAGCACATTATTTTCTCAATAGATTTTTTGAGAATTTTTTCAATGTTTTCTCTGATTCCCTCTACTTGGCAACAAAAATTACTAAAATTTATTATATTAGTCACTAAAATTTATATATATGTGCTTTTGTTAACGCATATCTGTCAACATCTTACCGACTATAGTTATGAGCAACAAATTTTGACATTTGGTTTTAGAAATTAAACAGGTTATGTTCATTAGTAACTGAAATTGGTCAAGCCCAACACTATATATTTCACTACAGAAACTATATATAACACTATAGAAACTGTCTAACCTATAAACCTATATAAACTGCATTCCATGTTTTCTTATAGTCTTGTATATTCCACGGTCCTCAGACATATTTACCAATACTTCTTCCGGGTTCAACCGTATCTGGGAGTTTTATTCTCCATTCAGCCCTGAAGAAGCGATCACACGATGTGCGAAAGCTTGGCACCTAAAAACTCCAAGACACATTTGAACCCGGAAGAAATATTGGTAAATTTGTATATACCAGTCAAACTAATTGCTTAAAATAACAAACATGATGAATAAGAAAATATTAATAAAAACAATGAATTAGACTTTCGGCTTGACTTCTCTTTTATCATTCTACTCTAACTAGAAAACCTCGTCTCTTTCCTTGAATTTTACAAGAGCAGTTTAATTTCTTTAATTTTCTTAATATTTGATGACAGAATGCCAAAAAAATTTCTCTTAGTAATTTAAATTTATTTTGACAGGTAGTACAACAAATTTGGCTTTATACATTTGTTCTATTACAAAAAGTTCTAAGTTTTTAGCTTTTACTCCTCATTTAATCTTCAGATTAGGGGAATTCTCTTGTAGAAAGTTCATTTTGTACAAACCCAAAAATTAACCAATTTCCACAACATCTTAGTTATATAAATATTTATATTTAAA
>KZ807017.1:318413-346098 GCA_000696205.2 Oncopeltus fasciatus
ATTGAGATGTGTGGTAAAAACTAAGGTGATTTTTTTATTTTATAAAAAATATTTATTTATTCATCTATATTTTTTCCCTTTCAAAGTAACCTCCCTCAGATACAATACACTTGTGCTAACGCTTTTTTCTAATCCTCAAAGCCTGATGAGCACTTTTAGGTATAGCATTCAGTTTATCCAGTGATGGGTTCTTTATGTCCTCAATCATTGCAAAACACCTTCCATACATGAGTTTCGGGAACAGGAAGAAACCTCAGGAGGCTAAATGCAGTGATTACGGTAGCTGTGACTATTATAGTAATCATTACTTCTGTCAAAATTTAACAATTTGGGAACACCTTTGCTGACACAACCGTTGCTTGGCATGAACCAAATGAGATGCCGATATCTTCAACAACTTCTCTTATGGTAATTCAACGATTTTTCTACATTAATAACGATTTCTTCCTTTCTTCAATGTTCTCATCAGTTGATAACGTGCTGGGGGTGGAGAGCGAAGTTCGTCCTTGGTGACTTCTCGGCCTTCTTCAAAGAGTTTATACCACTTGTAAACTTTTTTTTTACTTAAAGTCGACTCACCCTATGCCACTGTCAAAATTTCAAGAGTTTTAGAAAACTTCATTCCATTTTTTTTACACAAAATTTAATGCAAACTCTTTGATCCATGTTTTTTGACAGGAGAAAATAACCAAACTTATAACCTTAAGGCCTCTCACAAAAAATGCTATATTCTTGAAACTTTTTACAGATGTTCAAGATAAATGTACCAACATATATATAAGAAAAACAAAAAAAAAAATCAAAGATTGAATGGAAATTGCTCCCTAAATTTAAAATATCACCTTACTTTTTGATCACCCCTCCTATACCATTAGATTTCCACTATTTTCTACTCTTTTTTTAAATAGAAATCTCTGAATATAATATGTCCTCTTATGTGATCAGATTTTTAGGAATTTCTAGCAATTTTATAAAACTAAACTATTGTATTTTGGTTTGTTTTTTAAATATCAGTGGTAGAACTATCAAAAAATGCTCCTATAAAATTCTGAATTCGGTGGCCATGAAGGACTGTGCTTATGGACTTAAGTATTGTTTCTGACCTCAATGTCTTAATAAAATACTTTTTAGAGTAATTTTTGCTTAATAATTAAATAGCATAGTATTTATGCTGAATGTTATGAAAAATATTATTTAAATGTTACATTTTTTATTTTGAATTTACAGAAACCTTACTCTAATGGATAGAGTTAGAGTTAATATCAGGGGCACCAGGGTAGCTCAGAGGGTATGGGCCTTGCAATCCTGATGCTGCAGGTTCAAATCCCACCCAGGTCAATCTTTTATTTATAAATAGAAGCTTGTCCTGAGTAATGGGTGTTTAGTATGGGGTGGCAACCTGTAGATAGCCCCTCCCTCCAAGACCCCATGTAAGTGGTTGAAAGGGAGGCTAACACTATAAATTAAAAAAAAAAAAAGAATTAATATCAATGACAATGACTAGGAGACAAATTCATCCTTCAAACATAATAAATAAATTGTCAAAACTAAAGTAGATATAGAATATGTAAGATCAATAAATTTTTAGATAAGTATGAATATAAAACAGTCAATAATAAAATTAATGTTTTTTTACATCTAAAAAAATGTTTGAATAATTAACTTCATTAATAAATAAAGATTTAGTGGCAGCCAAAAACTCTTTAAATACAACCTTGACCTATTGCTCAATAATTCTGGTAAAACTAAACAGTCAGTGATTTTGACTAAATAATGTTCAATTTACTTGATAATTGCACTATTTATTCGTGTTTGAGGAAAGGCCCTTTAACATGTATCCAGAATTAAGTCACTTTCTTATTTTAATAAGCTCATTAAGAAAAAAATGGTAATGAAATAAAAGATAACTAATTTTTATTTACTATAAAATTCTTTGAATACTCACTCATTATTAAGTTATACAATGCTGAAAAACCATTATGTCCAATTATTAATATTAAACAAAATCACTGAAAAGTTGTCTAATTTTTTTAACCCAGTCCTCAGTTCTTTAAGTACAACAACCCTTTTAATTACAGGATTCAGATAATGCAAATATAAATAATAATAATAAAAAGCTTTAATGACCACTAGCAATTAATGTGAAAAAGGAAGAAGAATAATATTAAAATGGTATTATGACAAACTACTACAATAAAATAAACTACAATGAAATTCAAAATTTTAGACAAAAGTTACAATAAATTGAACCTCACTGCAGAATTACAATCTGGTATGACAATAGATATTTTACTTACTAACATAATGACAAATTGATTAGGATATTTTCCGTTTCCCTTAATCATCTTTTTAGATCTTGCTATTATAAAATTTAATAAAATAACTAAGCTTATATATATANAAGAACTGTATGTATATATATATGTGTGTGTGTGTGTGTGTATATGTATATGTTTATAAAACTGACACCAACATTTTTAATTAATTTGAACTGCACTATACTATATATTAACATATATAGAGGCCATGTTGAAGTGATGTGCCCAAGGGTCGAAAACATTTTATTTTGAGAGACCATATTTTTAATTTAACTATTATGTAGACCAAAAAAGCTCATAATAGTGGCAGATTATTGCCATTGTCATTAAAATCTTGGCTTAAACCTTAATTTATAAAATCTTATAGACAAAGCCAAAAATACTTTCAATATTATTCATCTAAAGTCCAATAAAACTCAAATTTATGAAATTTTGAAAGAAAATTAGTACCCCATTAAAGTAATAATTCAATTCTGGAAAAGAAAAATCCATAATTTTTCACCCCCTGTACGAGTATAAATGGCCTACCTTGTGAAATAGAAAAAATCTTTAAATACTATGACTGCTGACATTAAATTTGTTTATATTCATTTCCACAGTATTTTATTAAAAAAATATGTATATATGGGATTCCTAGTAAGAAATCTTGTTAATTAACTCTCTTTTCTTATTTAATCATAACATATTCTATTTGGGTTATGGTATACTTTTATCTTACAAAAAAAAAAAAAACAGTTCCGTAACAGACCATAAAGGCCCAAGATATAAGTATCATTAAAGCAATTATTCATGTAGACCTCTTGACACTGTCTACTTATCTGCATGTACTTCGATCATTAGTGCTTTTGCACATACTGATTGCTTCTGAAATGAATAGAGAATGAGTAAATAATTAATCAGTCACTTAACTAATAAATTAATAAGAATTCGCTGTACTGTCATTCTCCATTCAGTCTTGAAGAAGCCTTCACAGGATGTATGAAAGCTCTGCAAAAAACTTTTAGTCATGGTTAAGTCTAGAACAAGAATTTATGAAAATAATTTTTGGTGAAAAAAAAAGGAGTGTATGAAAAATAGATCTGACATTCTTCCTTCTTAGTGTTCAACTCCTTTCAAACAAATTTGATTTATTAAATGTATACATTTTAGTAGGACTAAAAAATATGATCTGTCATGAATGAGATAGGTCGTATTAGACAAGGTCCCAGTTGAGGGTTCTAATGTTAAATTTAGTATTTATAGAGAAAGTGATAACTAGGAGGGTATGTATTTTGATAAGATAATGAGTAAATCAACAGTTGCAGATGAATACCCAGGTGGGTACTAGGATGGATGGAGATGTCTGCGGTTTAATGGATGAAAAGGATGAGTTCAAGCACACTGGCCTGCCTGGTTTCACAGGGAATTCGTCTGATTAATTCGATCCTTGTCGGACCCTAAAGAAACGGCTGGATAAGCAAGATTAAAGGATTAAATATATGGTGCTTGGGAATACATGTTTGAGTTTACATAATAAACCATTATGCCATACCCGATCAAATGCTTGAGCGAAGTCTAAGAATACACTAGGACAGTATTATTTTTTCTCAAGGAAAGAGGAAATAAAATCAGTATCACTAACCCCTGTTTGTACTGTAACAGTAACACCAGACAGTAGAATACTGGGAAAAGAAGCCTAACTGATGATTTGGGAGGATATTTAAAGTATTTATAGTAAAAATTTGTTTTAAAATAATTTTCTCGGTAACCTTGGATAGTAAGGTAATGAGGCTGGTAGGATGATTCATTATGAATAGGTTTGTAGGGTTTTGGGAACAGGATGGTTTCGGAATTTTCCCAGAGGAGTGGAAATAGAGTAACTCGAAGGATACAATTATAGGGTAGGTGAGGAAAACAATTGCTTTTTTTGGGAGATTACGAAATATTAGTTCAGTGATTAAGTCTTAGGGGAGTGCTTAACGCTTTGGCTAATGGTTAATAATATAACTATCATACCTTCTATTATCCGTCTTCATTGGTTTCTGCAAACCATCTTCTGTTGGCGAGCGCTTCCGGACATTGTCCATCTTCTTGGCCGAATACATGTGTTCACTGTCACTGTCTGTATTCAACTGGCAGTTGAAGTGAGTATTCGGCCAAGAAGATGGACAATGTCCGAAAGCGCTCGCCAACAGAAGAGGGTTTGCAGAAACGATTGAAGACGGATAATAGAAGGTATGATAGTTCTATATTCATTGGTAGTGAAAATAACCTTTTTAGTTAATAATATAATTGACCTCAAAACGGGTTACTACCTTAATAGGCAAGGACTTATATATTGCTATTCCCAGTGACTCCGAACCTGTATGCTATTGGACAAATTATCAGAATTCTTATAGAAGTAAATGTTTGCTTGAGGTGTTGTGCAAACATTCGGATCTTGTTGTAGCTGTAAGAGGTACAAGAACCTCCTGGACGCCAATGGGCGGAAGGCACATGTTGTTTCAGAATTCTCAAATTCCAAAGAGATTTGTTTCGCTACTGAGAGGCTTGACAAATAAGCATTAAAGAACTTATTTCGTAAATCATAGGTTTTTTTTTTTTTGTGAGATGTATAGTTGGTTAAACTTCTTACGATCTGAGAGATGCCTGTATTACTGAAACACGGCTCTAGCTTGACGCTTAGCCTGTATAAGATTTTCAAATTGACTTGGCCAAGAATCTGATGGGATCTTAGAAAAGAAGTATATGATCAAAACAGAACTATGGTCAGGTGAAAGGTCAAGAAGGTTAGTTGCGTGGGTGGAATGTGTTCCATTCCAGCTGTAATAAAGTAATCAACCACTTATAGGAATTTGGAATGAGAGTTAGACAATTAAGTTGGCTTTCGAGGAGAGGGGACTTGAAAGTGACAAGATTCGCGGACAGATCGCAACATATTTCTTTGAGAGTTGTCCATTTGGCATTAATTGGGGGGGGGGGGGTGCACTGGCATGAATTGAATTCATCCCTATTGAAGTTTTGTAATAGGCTGTTTCTCAAATTTGAGAGATTTATAGAGGGTTATATAGTCAGAAACTGTTTTATATAGATGGTGGGAGGTCTAATTTGTCTAAATTCTTCTTGGGTTGTCTGAGGTAGGGCTCCTAATAATTGGAGGAGTTGAGGACATATGCAATTTCTAATATATTATTCGTTGTACTTTTATAGGTTTAAATAAATTAATACAGTATATTATCCTTTTTTTGAAAGGAAGTAAAAAAATTCTCGGCCTGACTCAGAAAGGAATGAAATCAAAGCACAAAGCATATATTATTTTTTTAAATATAATGCTCCTTAGTACCAATACATTTATGACATCTATTTAGTAATTTTTCTAAGTACCTCAAATTATTTTCTTATTTGTAAACAAATGATCATCAATAACCTCTTTGAATTGTTCTTCATCTTCAAATCTCCTTCCCCTGAGGTCCTTTTTGAGATTCGGGAACAAAAAGTAGTCACTGAGAGTTAGATCTGGGCTGTAAGTGGGATGGTTGATTTAATCAAAGCCGAAGGTGTCAATCGTGGCCATCAATTTACGAGAGGTGTGCAAGTGGCAATGCAATGGATTGTAAGTGCAAACTAATGAAATTAAAACTATTTTAACTACTAGACAATAAATGAATTTTGAAATTCGGTGTGAATATAACGACTGAAAAAGTTATTGAGCAAAATCTGAGGAATAGCAGTGGGGATTACCTATAATTATTTTTAAAAAACAAAAAACAAATGTTCGCTACAAAGGGCGTAAATTTCGTTTAGAGACATAAAATCAAAGCCAGATTGGTTTATTACAATTGTTCATTCGCTGAAATTGAACCATTAGAAGTGGAGATTTACCTGAACCGTTTTTTTTTTTTCTGTTTTGGAAGCCACAATTAGTTACTTTTCTTAACGAAACTTTCATATAATTTTTAATGTAAATTAATAAGCTAAGTTGTAGAGTGAAACCCTGAATATTATTATTACATTAGAGAGTGAATAAGAGTGGAGGATTCCCTCTGACATGTTAATTCCGCGTAAAAAGACTTTTGGTGGGCATCATATTTAGCTTATAGTAATAAACTCAACTCTGATTAATGATAAAAGGCATTCAAATTAAAAATGAAAGGCTGAATTCATTAAAGAACGAATGTAGACAAATATGAGAGGGAATAACCCTTCATGTTTTTTTCACCTTTTACCCTTTATGAGAAGTTCAAGTTAAAATTACTTTTTCTGCAGCTTTTACTTTAGTGCAATGAAATTCAAGACAGATTTATTTAGTCATAAATGATATATTCTATAAATTAGGGTATTGCGTTACTTGAAAAGTTTAAATGCAAATATTCTACAAATTTACTGAGGAATTTGCGTAGTTTAAATAGCTGGGGTGTGACGGACTTTAATTTATTTATTTTTAAAGTTTAAAAATGAATTTTATTATTATTGTCAACTGTAAAATAATTCAAAATTATGGGAACTGAATTATTGAGCTGTATATGTTGAGTCAATTGATCTGAGTAGAAAGATTTTAATTTTGATACGACACTGGCGCTGCCAAGCCAGTGACAGGGTAGGTTGCTAAACCACCCCTGGGAAGGGAGTTGCTAGGGCTATCTGCATCCCCACCCCCTAACTTACTGGACACTACTAATTCTGTGTTCCTTGTTTACAATCGATCGATGTTTATGTATGAATTAATTCCTTCTTTCGTAATTGCTTACCTTAGCAGACTAAACTCCATATTTAAGAATTTTTGGGTGAATTTAATAAATATGTGAGCTTTTCGTTTTTATTTGCTCAACATTGAATGACCTTTTTGATTATTAACCATGAATATGTCTAAAATCGTTTACCAGTGTCTCCTTTTTAATTTTATAAGTGATTTTTGTTCTACGCAGGTGCGTTTTTCATTTATATAACTAAATTTCCTTAATATCTTGAATGGACCTTTTTATAACCTACTTTACTCTTAAAGTTTTTATTATTATTATTAATTAAATAAATTTTGGCTGATTTGGAATGCATTTTTTACATATATCTGTGTACTTTTATATTACATGTAGAAATACAGTCTTATATTTATTATGAAAAATACAGGATATACTGCTCATTGAATTATTTTACATTTTTTAAGCTTTAAGTCAAGACAAGGCTGATTGAAAGGACTTGGCTTAAGCCAGCCTCTTCTTAAGAGCCAAGGAGGAACTGAGTCTATATTTGATTATCGTATATAATAACTTTTAGAGCTTTATTATGTAAAAATTTATGATACCTAACATTAGTCTTTGATTAATTAATTAAATTTCTCTTACAAAAATTTTCAAACTAAATAAAAAATAAAAGGTTTAATTTAATAAATTAATGTTATACATATGCACAGATATGTGTATGTATGTATCTGTTATGTATAAATTGATAAGAAAATTGTGAAACATTTATTGCAGTTAATAAAAATGAAGAAATTAGAAGAATATGTTGATTATAGGATTATTAATAATAAATAAATAAAAAGGGAAGAAATTAATTAAAAAGGTATTTTATATGATTATTATATTTTACCTACTGGGTTGTAATCTTGAACAGATATTATTAATACAAAGAACATTTGATTTCATGAAAACTTGTGTATATATATATATATATGACACTTAATACAGGATTTAAATGTGATAATTATATTCATAAATTGTTTGATATAAGATTACTGAAGATGCGAAAATGATGAAATAAAAGGCTATATCATGATACAAATTTTGAAAATCTTACTGAATGCTTTTTTTATTTTCTATTACAGTGTACCCAATATCTTAAGGCCCATCAGTGTTGTCCTAATACACTTCAACAGAACTTATATGTACCATACTGGGGGGGTTAAGTAGCTACGGACAACCAACGTTCTCAGTTCTGGAATATTTTATACACTTTATAGTTTATGTTAAAGTGTTTTAGGACAGTTCTGGTGAGCGTTCACATATTGGGCAAACTGTACTATTAAATTTATTCTTAAATAGTTTAAAAAATATTGTCATAATTGATGGTATTAATCTGTGTCTATTTGACTATATACTAAATCAGGAGAAGAAGAGAGGACTGATGAGGGCTTCACGTCTATTAGTTATTTTAAATAATTTTTAGTTTAAAATATTTCGTTAAACGAGAACTAAGTAAATTTGTAATAATTTTTTTTTTTTTTTTATATTGATTGGATAACATGATGCAAATCTTGAACTTGAACTTTTCCTGTTTGAACTCTTAACGCTAATGCAAACTGGTTGCGATTAAGTCTAGATGCCACTCTAAGATAAAATAACATTGAACCCCTGACGGAAAAGCTTTTTTAATAGTGTTGTAGAAGAAAGTTGTAACAACCTCGGAGGGCAAGGATTTTAGCATTTTGTGGAACTTATTGAATAGTCATTGGCTAATCTTAAACCAATTACATATTGCGAGCAAAAGATTTTTTGTTTTCAATGCAAATTATTATTGTTGTTGTCAATGTAAATTATGGACATAATAGATGTTATGTATAATTTTTTAAAAACATATATACTTCTTTATAATATCCCCAAGAATCTTATTGCCATATTGAAAATTAATAAGAATGTGAATGTTTAAGAATAGAAGAGTTGAGTGACCCCAATGTCTTGAGAGAGAGAAATCAATGTTCGGCATTGTGCTGAAATTCTCCTTCCAATTTGTCTGATTAATTAGTGATATTTTATATGGGGAAGTGGGTGTTAATAGGCAAAAAAAAAAAAAAAATGTAAAAGCACTGCAATCTTTGTTTTCATTGGTTCATAAAAATTTGGATTTTATAATTTGAAAATGTTAGATGTTAAGCAACAGAATGTAATAAATAAAAATTTATTTATTTGAAAAAAAAATCTTATGGTAATGTCTTAGAAAATGTCAATTTCCATCTACAATTTTACGAAAACCTCATTTTTATGAAATACTCATGTTTGGGAAGATATGTGACAGTGTAGCTAGAATGATTGAGTGTGGACTTTCTTTTTAGGTAGGTTTTAGCAAGAAAAGGCAGTATATTTCTTTTATTTATTTATTTTTTCTTGTAAAATTAAATTTATCATTCTCCTATTTATTCTCATCTTTATTGAAATACAGGAAACTTGCTTTGTTTGAAAAACCTGTTTGACATATTTTATTAAAAACCTCTTATTCGTACTATACTAATGAGGGTTTTGGAAGAGTAATATTGATAATATTATGACTAACAATAATTTTATTTTTTTTTAAATCCAATTTAAATAATAGTATATGGCTTTAAAAATGCTCACATGCATGCACACTTTTATATGAAATTTTTTGTATATAGCTGAAAATAATTATAAGTGAGAATCAGGTATTCCTTTTTTCCTAAGATAGATTTTAAAGTTTTATAATCTTTTAATTATTTATTCTTTTATTTCACTGTTTCTTATTAATTCTTTTTTCCCCTATAGCTTATTGATTTCTCAACATGACGATTAAAGTAACATTGGCATCCAGTAAACATATTTAATTAATTGTGCTGTGAATAGCTGATATGTAAGTATCACTAATGTTAGTAGAATTATTTGTAGCAATTGACAGTTGTTTCAGTGTTAAAAAAATACAGTAAGTTTGACTTTGTCATGCTAAGGAAGTTTTGTATTGAAAACTTATAATTTTGGTATAAGCCTCTGAAGAAGTATTTTAATTACTCAAAATGTTTCCTCTAAATAACTAGCAATTAGTCTAATTTTGTCGAATTAGTCGAATATGTTCATTTCATATTTCACTAAATATTTACATCAAATTCAATATTTCGGTAAGTGAAAATTTATAAGGTAGTTTTATTGTTATCATATCATTAATGATAATTATTATTAACATACGTTAATTATCAAAATAAAAATTGTGGGCATTGTTATTGATAATTTAATATAAAACACAGTTTATAAAAATAATAATTGTTTGATATGTCATGATATTGAACCTGCTTCTCCTGATCAGCATGCGGGCAAATTAACTTCATTGTGTGAGTTATTTAAGCCTCTATGTACAGTCTTTCTTCTAGAAATCTCAATAACCTCCAAATAAGTAACAATTAAAGTAGCATGCTTCATTGAAATCCTATTCTGCTTGTTAATTTTAATCTTTCTTTCTAGATATATACTCTAAATTAAGAAGATTGCACCATGATTATAGTCTTTATTGATGTATTAAAACTTATTTTTGTCATTTTAATTACCTTATCGTTTATATTATAATTTTCTCTAATGTGAATGGTTCTAGATATGTTAATTAGTTTATAATAATATTAAAAAATTCCATTTAAATTAATTTTATTCACTACTTACTGAATACACATGTTAACAATTAGTAAATGATTTATGCAGACAGGTAAAAAAAAGCCATTTCATAAATTTATATTTATTGAAAACATTTGCCTAATAGTTCAAATGGAGAATTTTTTGACCGTAGATATTATTATTAGATTTTTTTGTTGGGGTTCGGTCAAGGTATATATCAATATCAACAACTTAACACGGTCCAATCCGGAAGAAGAAACGGTAAAATACAAATTTTTTTAAATTGTATTTTTTGGATCTACCTTGACTGAACCCCAACAAAAAAACATCTTATTTGCCTAATAGTATTTCTTCAAGTGTTAAAAATAAATCACTATTTTTTATTACAATATCTATTTTTTTATTAATAACTTTGATAATTACAATAAAACAATTATGATAAAATCAATAATATAGTCATAGATATTTTGAAATATATATGTGGATTGCAAAGTACCTATACAAATAATAAGAAAATAATACACATTGTTCGCAATTCAAGTGTTGCAATATAATTTTATTTTTCTTTCAGGCTATAACTATAGTTTTTGGCATATAGGGATCTGTCTAATAGTTCATTTATCTTTTAAAAGATATTCTATGTCTGTAATTAAATTATTTTTATCCTTATCACATAGATGTTTCTATTAAATAGAAATAACTGAATCAGGATAAACTTTACTTGGCAAATATATTTTAATAAATTAATTAATATAAGTTGAGGAAATTTTTATTTCACTTTCACTTTCTTTTCTTCAACTAGATATTACATTTATGTAATATCAAGTTAAATTATTTAAAAAAAAAAGATGCTGAAAAAATAGCTGCATTTTTCCGAAAGAGAAGGTAAGTAAGTAGTGATGACAATTAAAATTTTATTCACTTATTTAATAATGTAGATACTTTAAAATCAAAGTTATAATACATTTAATTACATTTAACCTACATTTAATTGAAATAAATTTATTTCCAACAAATTCTAAAAAATATTCTGTTGTTATTTTTGCTTGGAAACTCTATTTCTCAATTAAAAACAATTTTCTAAATTAAAAAGCAAGGACTCCAAATATTTTATGTGTGTGCGCGCGCACGTTTTTGTGAAATATGATAACATTTGAAACAGACAGACAATTAATAAATTATTTAAAATGAATAAATTTCATGTTTACTAATGTCTTGCATAAATTAACAAAAAGCTTGGAATAGACCATCAACTTGGGTGACATTTTAAAAGTGCTATTAAATATTTATTTATTAATACAAATAAAGTCTCTCATAAATTTTAAATAAAAATAAAAATCTTAAATTCTAGAATCCCAATTTTAAGCACACTTAAAAAAAAAAAAACTCAAGCAAATATTTTATTGGTCTTTTAACATAATTATATAATGAATATTAAACTTTTAACTTCCTCATTTGGTAATGTGTGTTTTCCAAATGAGTCTCTTCTAAATTATTTTAGGCAAGGATCCTATGGTTTCCCTAGTTTTCACAGGAAGATGGCACTGTCTTCAAGACTCCACAGCTTTCTGTTGAGATTACGCGCTTCCATTCTCATCTTCATCACTGTTTTGAAGCTTGTCAGGTACAAGCTGTTGCCATTATTTTATTAAAAAGCTGCTCAGCTTCAAAATTCAGAGTTTTGACAGAGAGTGGAATTGTGTCTTTGCTTGTCCTTCCAGTTATAATTTTTTTAAAACTCTTATCTACGGTAATATTATGTCCCCTATAATCTTTCTTTGTAACTCAGATATGGGCAAAACATTTTTAATTTTAGTTGTTCAGTTGGGCAACTCCAACATTAGAGTAAACTAAACGAAAATGAAGTACTTCACAGTAGAAAGATTTTTTTTTTTCTTTTGGAAAGGTTTTAATCATTAATTGATTTGTTAGATAGCTTTTGGTCTCGAAAACTGATGTAATTTGAGGGTTTTCAAGCATAATGTATTGTTATGTTTCGCATTGTTAAGAGTTAGGTCAGACAAGTATTTTAAGAACTTCTCTACATCTCTTCTTTATCTTCAAATCTCTTTCCTTCCCAAATTTGTCCTCCATAACAGAGGACAGATTCCAACAATTATGCTGAAGACTTGACACTTGGCAGATATTGAAACTCTGTCTTCTCATGACTGAACTCCACATACTTTTACTTTTTTATAGTTTATGATTTTTATTTTTATTCCAGAGCCTTTGTTGTTTAATGAAATCAAAACTGAATTTTAACTCATGTAAACATATGTTAATCCTTTATGAAGAGAGGGATCAATTCCATCTGACTTGTCAAAAATTATTAGGGTGGAAACTTGTATTAGTTCAATTTTATTTTATGTTATCATTTGTTTATTTATGTTTATGAATTCGGTCTAAAAACAACTGAAGCTGCCCAAAAATTATGTTCTATTTCTGAAAAGATGCCCTCTTGCTCAATTTTGGTTTATCAAATTTCATGCAGTTGGCGAAACATTTGAAGATGATACTCGCTCGGGCCAGCCATTGATCCTTGATTTAGAGGAAATTTGAAGAATAATTGAGTTATGCTCTACAATATTGAACTATTACTACTCAAAGCTAAAGAAGCTTTTTTATTCTGGCTTAATCGAAAAGAGCCTCTACTTCTCCAGGATAATGCTATGTCAAAAATTGAAGAGGCCAATCGATCAAGATTGGCTGGAAGTTTTGTCACATCCACCCAATTCCCTTGATCTTTCACTTACAATAAATAGTAGTGTTCCTAAAATATCACCTTACCAGGCTTATTACTTATCTTTGGACAATCATCTCTGGCAGAAATGTTTTGACAATTAAGTCTGGCTACTATCAGCATAGAACAAGTTTATGACAGTAAGAGTTAGCTGTTTTTTAAAGAAGGTATATGGGATTTAGCATTACATTGGGAGAACGTTATTGATTGTAACGGAGAATATTTATTTATTATATAAATTAATAAATGTATTTACTACTAATTTTTCTTTATTTTNTTATTTTAAAAATTTCCTAATAAAAACAACTGGGCTTTTTGAATATAAGTATATTTTATATTTGAGTATAAGTATATTTAAATATAATGGTATATTTAAAAGCACAATGTTGTCAATGGACATCAAATAGTTTATGTCAGTTTCATTTATTTTATTCTGTTGCCTATTTTGTACATATGTGACACTTGGAAGGTCAGATTTTGTCAAAATAAATAGTAGTGTTTCTAAAATATCACCTTGCTTAACCCATCTGGACCTTAATATAGAATGACATAAAAATGGCTCTTACAAACTATGCAATACACAAGGAACTACTTATTTGATTTTGAAAATAAAGAAATCATAGAAAAAGAAAGCAATCTATTGTTAATTATATATACTCATAAATTTTTTTTTTTTTTTGTTAGGGTTTGGTCAAAGTTGGTCCAAAAAATACAATTTAAAAAACATCTGCTAATAATCTCTATGGTCAAAAACTCTCCATTTGAACTTATAGAAAATTAATGTAACAGCATCAGAAGGATTTGAAATATTAGCAAAGAAAGAAGTAACTTAACCTCTTTTCTTTTAGCAGGTTTGAACTTAGATAGCAGTGTCAAACATAAGCTAGAAGCCCATGATAAAATAAAAAAGGCATGTGTCACTTAATCAAAAGTATTAGTATCACTTTCTTTCTTATGATTCTAATTGCAAAACATATGAACATAATCTTCTGTTAGTAGAGAATTTGCTGGGGTTCAGTCAAGATAGATAGATAGATAGATATGCATTTGTTTAGGCGATAAACATCTAGGTTATTACGCTCTAACAATTGCGAGAAGGGGTTAAGTCAAGGTTAAATAATAATAAAATTTTTTTTAAAGTATGCTTTTTATTATCTGCTTACTTTTTGGCTTACATTAAGCCAGTAAGTGGCTTAGTAAGCCATCTCCAGGACTTAGAACATCTCCAAATGTATGTGACTAAGTAATATCAAGTGAAATATTTAAAAAAATAATAAAAAAGTTTGTAAGGCCATACAAGAAAGATAACTTTAGTCATTTCTGGTAAATTTTCAGTTACCTCTCCTAAAATAGGAGCACAATTGAAAAATTTTTTAAATCGTTATGAGAAGAGGAGGGTCAGGGTTTTGGTCTTGGGAGCTGAAGAAATAAAACTGATTTGTAACCTTTTAACCTGATTTGTTACCTTCAGGTTTTTTTTAAATTTTTGTCAAAGTTTCGGCCTGAATTTTAGGGTTGAGTAACAAAAGAAAACATAAAAATAATATAGAAACATGTCTATATGTAATAATACAACAAATGAATAAGTAAATGAAATGATACAACTGTGAGTAATCAACTTTTTTTTTTTTTTTTATTAAACTTTTATTTATTTATTACATTCTGTTAAATTAAAACATTTTGTAATTTGATCACCGCAATGAATTAAAAAAAAAAGACATTCAATATCAATCACATGAGGAGAGAAGGTGACCAATGACACCACTTTCAAATTATTTACAGATTATGTCTCCAGGAGGTCACGGGGCCATTTTCCTTTGAGTCGACTCCCCGTTGTAGGGGTTGGAGTTGGAAGACATGGTCTGTGCTAGTGGATTAGGATGGTATGGCAGTTTATTTGATCAGTATTGTAGGCCAATAAGTGTCAACTTCTTTCTTGATTAAGTCATTTTCAGAAATGTAGGCTAAGTTGGAGTCAGCTTAATCATTAACCAAACTTTGTTGGATAGAGGAGCCTGTCAACACCACGAGACATAGTATGGAGCATTTGCAATAACTCTTAGGATTTTGGATTGAAAGGATTGAATACATTGTATGTTGGAAGGCTTAGCGGCACCCCAGAGTTCTGCACCGTATGTCCAGATTGGTCGGATTAATGTTTTATAGAGAGTCTGTTTATTCTCTGTTGTGAGCTGTGAATGCCTGTTTATAAGTCTGTATAAGAGTCCGTAGCGTCTGTTCTTGTCGTTTGATTTTTATATGTTGGCTCCAATTAAGTCGTGAGTCAAGGTGGAACCCAAGGTAACGGACTGAATCTAGGAGGGGTATAGGAATATTATTAAATGTGACATTATAGGGAGAATCTTTTCTTAGTTGAAAATTTACCTGTATGCATTTGGACTCATTTATCTTAATTCTCCATTTGCTACACCAGTGCTGAATGGCATCTAGATGGTTTTGTAAAATATTGGAAGCGGTTTTAGGATCAGGATAGGAAGTGAGGATCGCTTTGTCATCTGCAATTAGGGCAAGTAGGGTATTAGGATGAGTGGGGATGTCCGCAGTGTAAAGGGTAAAAAGGATAGGTCCAAGCACACTGCCCTGTGGAACGCCTGCTTTCACAGGGAAGTGTTCGGAGTAATCTGATCCTTGCCGGACCCTAAAGAAACGGTTAGAGAGATAAGATTTAAGGATTAGATAGATGGTACTTGGGAATATGGACTTGAGCTTATATAGTCCAGAATGCCATACTCCGTCAAAGTAATCAACTAAATTAAATGTATGGAAACTGAATACCAAACGTACTACATAAGAAAAAGTACATATTATGAAAGTAACATACCAAATAGAGAGAGACTCCTGCTTTACAGTAACTTAATCATGATTATTATGGAAAATTGTGGGAGGGGGGTCAGGATAAGAGTATATTTCAAAGGGATAGGTGGCTTGCCTTGGAGGGGTTATGTTGCCTGAGGTTTGTAGATTTATCAATTATGTGGAAAATGAAGGGTCCGGTGTGGAATACTGAAATGCTATGAGGTGACCTTAAGGCAATTTTTGTTTTAAGATGTGAAATTTTTTTTTATATATATACCCCTTTTATAAACTTCACTATGGAGATAATTGATATTTCCACAAACTTCAGGCCACAAAATTCCTCAAAGGCCACCTATCTCTTTGAAATATACCGACTCTTATCCAGTCCCCCTCCTACACCTTATCCTCTTCCACAATTTCCCATAATAAAAACAGTCTTGCTTTAGTTACACAAAATATTACTCACTGTTTTATCATTTTATTTATATATTCTTATTTTTTATTATTACATATAGATGTGTTTCTATATTATTTTTGTATGTTTTCTTTTGTTACTCAGCTTAAATGAAGGGCTGAAATTTAGGCCAAAACGGTGAAAATAAAAAAACTTTTTGTTTCAGATGCTTTATTTGTTTAGCTCCGAAGATTGAACCCCTCACTAAACTTTCCTCATCTGAGTAAAATTTTTCTTTCGTGTTTTCTATTTAGTAGAAACTGGGCTTGAGTATTTACAAAATTTTAAAACATCATATCTGAAACATCCATTCAGATGGAAGAATCAGTTCTAAACTTTATAGGACTAACTTGTATCTTTAAGCTGTTTTTTATTTATTTATTTTTTAAAATAAAATATTTATAGATTTTTCTTCTGGGTTTGGTCATGTTGAAATGGTGTTTTAGTTGAGCTTAGGTACATCCTGTGGTGGCTTCTTCAAGGATGAATGGAGGATGATAGCATACATTTGAAGTTAATTTATGTAGTACTGGGTTGTGATTTTGGGCATGCACCTTTTATTAACTCATCCTTAACTATATAACGAATCATTCCTTAAATTCTTTTCTGGGTAGTTTTAATCTTCTCGTTTCCCATAGCAAAGGGTCTTATCATATTTTTTCAAAATTTTCATTAAAACAAGGAAAATAAATTTCATTGAATTTGAATTTTAAACTTGACAAACATGTACTATAAAGTTTTTAAAAAATTTGTATTAGAATTCTCTATCCCCTAATTTGAATGATTTAATAATGAATATCTGGATTCCACGGAAAGCTTAGACAGGCTGGAGGGAAAGCCACAATAGCCTGTAATCTGAGGCAAATAACTGAAGTACCCAGTGAGTTCTGACTCCTTATTTTCATCCTTCATTACTATCCTATTGCTGTGTTTCTTTCATCACATCACTACATGAAATGAATAATCTTATTATGTAGAGAGGATTGTCAGAAATTCGGTCATGATAGTAAGAATTATAAACTAATTTGTAACCAAATGTAGCATTTGTTAAATGCTACATTTGAATCTTTGAAAAAACAGTAAAATGTAAGTTAAGTAAAATAACGTTGCTTTTCAACTCAATTCAATAATTTGTGATTTTATTTTAATAAATTTTTTCTTATGAACTTATTAATTCCTTCGTCAAAGCTTACTAAGGAGTATTATGCCATATTTCATTTCATTGTGCCATGAAATAAAATGCATAAGCATTTTCTTTTGGTGATAATTTTTGGAAAGTTCATCTAATTTAAAACTCATTATTTTGTTGCTATACAACTGTCAGAACTAAGAAATTAATTTAGTTGTATTTTTCCATACAGTTCAGCATCAGTTAAATTGGTTGCTAGTAATCCTATCTCCATTTTCCCTTTTGCTTATTTTTTTCACCTTTAAATTTTCAATAAATTTTATCCAATCAAAAATGTTCCTTTAATAAATGGATTGTTAATTTTTAACTGATATTCTACTCAATTAGAAACATTTTGTTTTAGCAGAAAGGAAAATAGATAAGTCAAAGACTTACAAGCTCTTTTTTATTTATTACTAAGCTTTTCAATGTACAAATAAATGAATATTATCATCTAAGTACACTTATAGCTTATTTTATTAGAAAATGTGTTGAATTTTTTTAAACACTTGGATTTTGAAATTCAAATGAAAAAATATTATTTTTAAGCATTACCGAAATTTCCTCTGAAACGACTGTACAAAATTTGATGAAATATGGATTTTTGTTGTATATTTTTCAATAATGAGCTTATTTAAGTTTTTATGGGCTAGTTTTGACTACTCTTAATTTGAATTACATTAAGAATTATGTTGATGAGCTCTACATTTTTATTATCTTAGAGATGCATCTGCCATAGCTCTTTTTTTTCTTCCTCTAAGATAATTAAAAGACTAATTGTATATGGAATTAAATATCCAATAGCCTGGGACAGAACAAATGAGGAATGGATATTTAATTAAATACTTAATGATTGTGTTGAGGCATTAAAAATTAATTAAGTTAACACCAGTTTTTAAATAATAAAACCCAATCTAATGATTTTATTTGAACCTTAGAGCAAACTAAAGAAATTGCATATTAACTTAGTAAGGAACAGGGCACATGCAGAAATATATTAAAATGTGGATTCACAGAAGTCAACAGCCTTGAAGAAGTTAATCAGCATATTTTTTTTTGGCAGGAAAGAAGATTCAGATACAGGGTAGTGAAATTGAAAGAAATTATTTCATAAAATACTATATTAATGGATCAGTGTGCACTGCTTTAGGTATGTCATCAAACTCCAGAGGTAAGAAAAAAGAAAACACTGCAATATAAAAATAAAACAAATTTCTTAAAGTTTGTTAATATACAGACTCTGCCTTATGGTATACACGATTTAAAATTAAAACAAGCCCTTGGTTTTTCACCCTAAATATTTGTTTTATTGGTAACTTTTTATGCAAAAAGATTAAGTAAACTTCTGTAAATATTTTCATAATAAATGGATTCCCGTAGAGAATAAAAAACAACAACAAAAAGCTAGATTTCATAGAGCTAGTGGTGGTTTCTTATTGATGTTAATTAAAAAAATGATCATAAATACCTATAGCTTAAAATATAAAGGTGTATCTAACGGCATAAGAATGGCATTGATGCTTGGTAATGAAAAATTTAAGTTCAGTTTATCTAAATGATTGAAAGCATGACATATACTTAAAAAATTTAGTTTTAGAATAATAAATCATTAATTAGTAGAGAATTTGTTGAGGTCGGTCAGTATTTATAAAAAAAAAACTTTTTTATTATCTACCGATGTTTCAGCTTACATTGTAAGTCATTTTTATGGCTGTTGAAGTACATGCCATGTGAAAACATGAGAAAAATAAAAAATTATCTGATTTATATTATTATTACATAAACTTAAACTAACTAAAAGTAATGTGATATGAAATTATTAGGATGATAATAAAATATGTGTAGAAAGTTCACCATACTTTCCTATCAAGACCTATGGTGTTTAGGGAGGAAGGTTGATAGTCAGACTCAATTAGTATGGTGAATTTTAGGCGGGAGTGGTAGGAGTTGAATGTATGATTTGGAGTTGAATGTGTGGATTTGGGGGATTTTTCTGGATTGAGGAAGAGGTCATCAAAATATTTTTTGAATTACAAGATACCGTTTGGAAAGGAGAGAAGGATAGAGTCTAGATGGTCATTAAGGCCAATATTAGAAATGTCAGGAGCTAGGTCATTTCCCATAGCCAGACCACTAATCTGGTTATAGTAATTAAAAACTATCATTTAGGTCCTCAAGCTATTTATCCAAAATAATTCCTGTCTAATTTCCCCAGTATTGTCCCTTTGATGCAGGCCGCTCTCCTTTTACACCTACTGCCTCATACCCCCACCCTACATTAGTCCATCTTAAGTTTTCTAATTTCTAATCATCACCTCTCAGTCATGCAGATTTGTCCTAGGTGACAACAGTCCCCTCTCGCCTTCATGATAGGTAGGTGTGATATGAGTAGATCTTTCTACTCATATTTTTATTGTCTTAGGAAGCATTTTATATCACATTAATTTTAGTTACTTTAAGTTAAATAATATAATTCTTGTTTTTCTCATGTTTTCTTACGATATTATATCACAACAGCCATGAAGATTACAATGTTAGCCGAAATGTCGGCAGAAAATGAAAAATATATTTTTTTTATTAACCTTGACAAACCTCTACTAATAATCTCCAATGTCAAATACTCTCCATTTGAAATCATGAATCTGTACTTATTGGAGCTGAGTAGCAGGAATCTTTCAAAATATACATCTGGAAGGATATGAAGAGAAAATTAACATTGCCAAGAAAAGAAAACCTTAATTATATATTTTAATAATAAGAAAAAGGAAGCTAATTTTTAAAAAGTCAGAATGTAAAATTATTATGAATGGAAGAGGGGATGCCAGTAGCAAGTACACTTATATTAACTTTAGAAGTACTGTGATAAATTTGTGTATCCTGTCAAGATATATTTTGCATTTTTTAATTGATTTTAAGAAGGGGAAAGAAATATTTTCAGACCATTTACTCATAATTACAAAATTAAATGGCTCAATTACAGCTGAAGAAGATAATTTTCTGAATCAACTGCCAAAGCTGAGTTGGTTGTCTCAGAATAGAGATGTGTATTCAAATAAGTGATAAATAAGTAATTCAAATAAAATGTGATATTATAAAACAAAATTTAGCTCTATTTGGATGAACTATGTAATTACTTTAATTAATAACATATAGGAAAAAAAAAACACCATATAAGAGTAGGTAATAGTTGTTTAATGAAGAATGTGAAGAACTTCAGACTGCCTTAAGATGTTCGGAAAACAGGTAAATGCAAGGGCAAACCACTAAAATTTAAAAGCTAACTGTGAATACAAATAGGTGTGGAGCATAGAGGAAAAAAATTGAATTAAAAGTAGTACAAAATCTTATATTAAAATATTACAGTCTAAAATTAGAGTACAATATTAGGGTCTAAAAATAATTCTGGTCTGCTATAAGAAAGTTTGAAGCAAGTGATTTCTTGATAAGTCAAATGCTTCTTAAAGACTGTTTTCATAATTTCAATAATATGTACATTGGATGGACCCCTCATACTGTATGCTGAACTTATATTAAATGGTATGTATGAAAGTATTTTTACAATAAATAGTGTGTTTATATATATATATATTATTGGGAGTTGAAAGTGGTGTTATTGAAGTAAAAAAAAAAACAATAAGAAGGAACAAAACATTATACTGTTTTAATAGAATATTAGGTTTTATTCCAAGATGTTTTAAATAAGCTAAAATATTTCCAATACATAGAACATAAATAAAACAAGTGTATAAAAAAAAAAATTAAAGATGGCATTACAGTAATAAAAATATTGAACTGGTGAAAGAATAACTTACACCTACATTATCTCTAATCTAACAATTCACCAATAAAATACTGAAAGAAATAGTGCATTGACTAGTATATGAAATCATTTTCTCACTGATAATTTGGTACCATTAGGAGCAAAAATTTTAATATTAGGGCAGTTTTCAAAAAATTTCTAAGGTATGGAGGGATTATTTACGAAGGTATAGAACAATCTATGTATTTTTTTCCTGTCTAATTTATTTATTTATTCCAACTATTTAAATTACCTGAAAAAACTCCAGTATACATTGTACATCCCAAAACTGCATTTACAGGCATGTTCATTTAGAACATATCTGTGGGCCTTGATTGTATTTTGTAATTATGATAGTAGAATGTTTCTTACTGTTAAAGAAAGTATTAAAAGAATACATCCTGGTATGTATCGCAGTTGATATTTCAGGTAATCCTTACTGCAATATTGAACTTAGTCTTTCATTTTAAATTTAAAAACAATTAGCCAAATTTCTTTTAGAAAAACAACTAATTACAGGTTAATGACCAAAAATTAAAATTTGTGTAGCAAGCAAATCAGTATTTAAATTTTGCTGTGTAACTTTTGTTTGACTTTTTATCAATAAATAAATTTGTGTTGAGCTTAATTTCTCTAAACTTAGTATTATGCCCATTACTTCAAAAAAATAGTGTTACTCACACTAGACATTAAAGTTAATGTCCCTCTTCTATTGGTCTGATTTTGCTGAATAATGAACTTAATCTTTTGTTTTGCATTTCTAAGCAAGTTTTTCATTATATATATATAATGAGAATATATATATATATATATATATATATATATATATATATATCTTCAAAATCTGTTTTGAGAAAAACCTCAATGTTTACAATTCTTTGGAATTGGCTAAAAACTTTTAGAGTTTAGAATAAGAGAAAAGGCTAGTATTTCAAATAACCTTCATCAATTTATACTTGGAACATCAGAGCTATTTTAAAATATGTTAAAATGTGTATGAAGTTAGCTGGATTTTAAGATCTAGGGAGAAATTAATCAGTTTAAGGTTAGTAATTTCACTTAAGATGATAGGAAGTTATGTTAATTTGTTATTTGCAAGAAAATTGTTAGAAAAGAAGGATGCAATAAATTTTGTATAACAATATAGAACATATAATATAAGATATATGCCTTGTATTAGAAATTTAGAGGATCTAAGGAAAAATATATTGCTTTAAAAGAAGTGATGAACTTTCAGAAAGCTCTTGTATTGGAAATATCTGTCATATCCTAAATATATGGATCTGTACGTTTTAACGAAAACTGGAGAAGGAGAGCAAATTTCGGATGAATTGTTTTATGTTTTCAGCAGAATATATATTGATAATGAAATAATTTCTTTATTCATTTTTGGCTAATTATAATAAGTGATTAGTGACAATTGAAAAATATATGAACCATTATTTGGAATATGGTTTACAATTTAAATTTGTGTGATATACCAAAACATACTTTCAGTATCATAAATAATTTTGGATTGTTTGCAAAATTTAACATTCAACCTTTTCATATGTCATCCTTCATTATTAACATATTATCAATAATATTATTTTTAAATACTTTCCTTTGTAAATAATATGTTCTATAATTAAATTAAATTTGATAATATCTTAAAAATGTACTAATTTTATAATTTAAATGTTTCTTTAAATATCCTATTTATATTCCAATATTTATTTTTCTATCTTTCTTACTAGCACTCCTGGGGATTTTTATTCTTCTTTCATTCATGCAACATAGCCAGCCTAACTGAATCTTCCCCATTTCACACCTATGTCTCATGAAGGTCATAATACTCTTGTTTGTCCTAATGTTCCAATCTTTAGATTAACTATTTGTTAAGAAGTTTGTTTCTAAAATAAAATATTTTTGCTCCCTCTTAAGTTATTTACTTCCACTAGCCTATTCTTTATCTCAGCACGGAGATATCATTTGCTGCTGATACTAAATATCTGAAAATATGTGAAATCATTCATCCTATGCAGTTAGGGTATTCGCATCAATTCATATCATCAGTAAATCTGCATATTTGATATATGCATGTATACAAATATTGATACCATATTTGATGATATGGGTGAGATAGTGTGGCTTTTCTGCATTCCTGAATCCTAAGAACTCTTTTTTGTGCAAGGTTGATGAGAAGAAAATTTGTCCATCCTCCTGTCTTAAATGTTTTTCTCGAGAAAATTCTTCTTAGTTGGACTAAATAACTCCTGGCATCTTATGTGATATGTAAGACAAAACAGTTTGCTTGGGATTTACATTTCACTCAATGCTTCATACATTTTTATGTGTATCTTCATTTATACTGTAGTATGCATTTCTGAAGTTGACTTATAGTTAGATTTCTGCTGAATTTCATAGCATCTTTCTTGGCCCTTTAACTTTTTGATATATTACTTATTGTACCTTTTATTCCTAACAATTTTAATATTCTCTGATCAAAGTGCTATTGATATGGTTAGAAGTAATGTCATCAGACGATATTTATTTAGTCTTATAATAGAAAGTTCTCTAGTGAAAAATTTTAATGCTGACTTCTTTGCTTCTTCCCTTCCAATCTTTGAATTAAAACCCCCACTTTGATTTTAATATCAGATCTGGCACGTCAATCTTAAAGTGAATGATGAAAGTTGTCTTTTTCAATATTGTTGAAGGCCTCTGTGGGTGCAAGAGAGCTGAAGGGGCACTACTTGTTGAGGACCTTTTAATGTGGATGGAGCATAGGCATCAATAATAATAAGTCCAATAACCCAAAGTCTCGCCCAGCCTTTCTCCAGAAGGAATCCAATACCAAATGTGGAGTACCCAGTAATAGCTGTAATAAATTGTGTAGAATTTCTTCTACAATCTATGGCCAGTCCAGTGGATCCCCTGAACTGCCATGAAAGAAAAGAACTGTCCATAGAAGAGTACTTGAAGCATACCTGGTCTATAGAAAATTCAAATAGTCCAATTGTGAATTTGAAGCTCATTGGAGGGTTTCCATTTGTTGAGTTAAATAATTATTGTTGAGGTATCTTATATCATGGTTATCAGCCCTAATAGTCAAGTAGAAGGGTAATCTCTTGACAGGCTTGTGAGCCAGTCAAAGAGGTGTTTGCCATCTGAGATATGGCCAACTAATAAAACCGTTGTCACCTTCGCTTTCTTACCCTTGGGACTGGTCATGATCGGTTGATTCCACTATGATGACTATTGAATTGAAAAATGCAGCCAGAAATGGTCTCTAGGAAATATGTTATTTTCTTTAAGACATTGTTAGACCCCTCGCATCTTTAGTGACTCCACAAAAATTGAGAGAGCATGGCTGAGAAGTTTTAAAGCATTCACCACATAGCATCACCTGTTTACCATTTGTATCATATTCTGCAGAACTTTCTTAATGTTGTAAAGCTACCATCAAAAGAGGCTTATGCAACTTAGTAGCTCATTATTCAAACAGAATAATGGTTTTACTTTAAGAGTGGAATATATATCATTGTTCAGTTTGAATATTTAAAAAAAAAAAAAAATATATAGAACTTGTTCAAATCCGGTCAAGNAATAACAACATACCGGGAAAAGAAGATTAAACTTATTAATAAAATTGATTTTTCCTATATATATAACCTTTATTTATGTATTACATTCTGTTAAAAATAAATAAAAACATTTTTGTAATTTGATAACAATGTATAATAGAAAATAAATGACATTAATGAAAATCACATGAGGAGAGGAGGTGACCAGTTTGAATACTATATAAATATATAAAATTCCCCTGCTTTGGGAAAGGAAGAAAAAATAATCACTTCCCCCTCCTTGTGTGTAATTGTAATTGTTATATATTCTAATAACTTTAACAGTTTATTATTAGGGTAATTGTTTTATATTATTTTGGTCATTGAAATGTCATTAGTAAAAATAATTGTTATTAGTTCAAAAATGTTGTTTTATACTAGTGTAATCATTGGTTTATATCTGTAACTGTTAAGTACCGATCAGCAAATAACTTTTCGACCAACTAATGTTCTATTGTTCTCTGGTCATCTTAAACTATAGACCTTGCAATAATGTCCAGGTCATCAACATAGCCAAGGATATGAACTACTCTATAAAATATTGTACCTGTCATCTGGATGCCCGGATCTTTTTTTTCCTGGACTAAATAAAAAAGAAGGCAGGCTTGACCATTTCTTTGTCTCAAACTCTTGTCGGCTGCCTTATTCTGGGGAGCAGTCAGACTGGATGCGAACTTGACTCTGCACATTCTACATAGACATCTCCACTAATCAAATTAGCTTTGGGGGAATTCCAAGCTCTCCCATTGCTTCGTGGAGCTTGTGCTGTCTTATCCCATCATATGCAAGCTTGAAATCTATAAAGAATGATGTGTTGGCTGCTTAAATTCATGACCTTTTTGCAAAAAAGTGCGGAACGTAAAGATTTGATCAGCAATTGATTTACATTGCCGGAAGTCAGTCTGATATCTACCCACTTCACGCTCTATGGATGGTGCAAGCCAATTGAAGAGGATTTTGGAGAGTTTATATTAGCAATATATAATTCATATTAGCAATGATATGTCCGACAGTTTGCACATTCCAATCTTCCCCCTTTTTTGTGTATCAGGCATATTACTTTGTTCCATACTCTCCTTCTGCCAAATTGTGAGAAACAAATCATATATGGTTTTGAAGCTCCTCTCCATCATATTTGAAGTTTTTAGATGGCAACCCATCACCTCCAAATGGTTTGTTATTTTTATTGCTCTAAATGCATTCTCAAATTCCTTGAAATCTGTTAGTTATACTTCTCCAGCCTCTTCTCTTGATCTTTGAAGGGTTTTCACATCTTCAGAAGGGCATTGGGCTTACAGTATTAAGTAGCTTCTTAAAATTGGTTAGTTTTCTAAAAATATTTTTAAACATCAATGCTATTCTCAATTTTTAGTATATGATTTTGTTATATTGCTATTGCCTTTAAAACTTAGCCACCTTTTGCAATAGTTTCATAGGTCTACACAATGTTTAATCCAACATTACCATAGATATACTTTACTATGTAACCATATTAATGAATATACTATTTTTCTTTTAGAAACACCAAAATGGAGAAATGTGTGGATACAGAGAAGGGGATCATTACTGAAGGGCTTCTATTTGTACCTGGCACAGATTCTTGCACCTTTTGTTTTTGTGAAAAAGGGAGACCCAAGTGGTGTGAAAAAGCCCCGTGTTCCTCTTCCCGAGTAAATTTACTTTTTGAATAAAATTTCTACTTATTTACATTTCCTTGTGCATCTTCCTTTTTAAAGAGAAAAAAACAAATAATATATTTTGAAGTTAATTTTGAATGTCGTAAATGAAGAAATTGGGAGTGACTGCCACTTAACTAATGATTATGTGATTAAAAAGAGATAGGGGAGCTGACTAGTCTAGGAAATCTGCTTGGTACTCCCAAGCTAGATGGTGCTGATTCACGTCCGTCTTAGACAAGCTTTTATCAAGAAACAAAAGCTTGCCCATTTCCTTGGGCATCATTTTTTTTCCAGTGGCAATAATTTTTTTTTCCTCTATGACCACCAAAATGGTTGAAAGGGAAGTAAATATTTAAATTATATTGTATATTAATTTAAATATGATATTGAATCTTTATCTGACCTATAGCTATGATATAAAAATTGGTTTGTGGCTTTTTCTTAATTACTTGTCTCCTGCTTTAATTTGATTAAAATTGATACTGTAATGTACTATTATTGTCATAATATGGAATATTAAATGGGATGATTCTTAATTTAAATTGAACTAATACCTCATTTCGGTATTGAATGACTCGATTTCATTATACACTTGCCTTGAAATGTCAACAAATATTAATATCCCAAAAGGTAGATATGATAAGTGTAAAAAATTCAGATAATCATTAGTAATGAGCAGTTCTAATCAATCATAAAAATATAAATTAATATGCATCATTAGGTTCCTTATATGGGCTGTTTAACAAATAAAGGAATGAATTAAAAAAAAAAAAAAAAAAAAAAAAAAAAAAAAAAAAAAAAAAAA
>KZ807017.1:362100-378149 GCA_000696205.2 Oncopeltus fasciatus
TATATATATATATTAGAGTCTTTTTAAACATTTCGCCATATAAGTAGAAAATTGTCTCTCAAGTCAAACAAATCTTAGCCAGGTGGATTGGGCCAAAGTTTCCTAATGATTTTTTATATTTTAATAATGTGATGGCATCTATAATTTCTACTTCATTTGTTGGTTCTCGATCATACAATAGCAGCTATAGGTTTTATGTTTTCTTCTCAAAATTACTAAAAATTTAGTAAGAAATCTTAGTATGATTACCAATCTTGTTTCCATAATTCATAATTTTGGTTTTATCCCGAATTAAGGTCCAGTCTTTACCTCTGTACACAAGAAGGCTAAAGTGAGAGCACTGTGGCTAATCCTCATAAATAAAAGTTCTACTCTTTATGACTTTCTCTTTATTGTTCATCCTCTTCAGTTCTTATTTTTCTTCTATGTCTAACTCTTCTCATCTTGTCATTTCAATTTACATTTCTCAACAGACACTTTCATATTTGTCTTTTTAACATTAATTTGTAGACTTATTTTTATTTTGTGGTAATTTCTTCTTTCTGGTAACCTAATACTTCTGCAATCTGTTATGGCCAGACAACAGTTATTTTTCTTTACTATATTTTATTAGTCATACTTCTTACTTTGTTATCTATTCTTTCAATGAACAAGTGTTGGACATTTACATTTTTTTTTAAATTTAAAATATCAAATTTCTTTAAAGGAGGTTCATTCTTCCCAAAGTTGCTCTTTGTATTAGTTCAGCTATTATGAAGTAATCATTGGAATCAATGTTGTCTTCTTTATATAATCTCATGTCAGTTAAACTTGTGGCATGTCTGATGTTAATTAAATGCATGATCTATTTGCTTATTTGTAATGCGATTTTTATATTTCATTTCGCAATTCATATTTTTGTTTAGGGAAACTATTTGCAACCAACTTCCATACTACTAGCAACCAAAAAATCTTAAATAACCATCCTCCATTGGTATTTGTTTCAGCATTGAGGTTGTACTGACCAATAGTAGGCATGAAACATGTTTTCCTTCCAAAGGAGCTTTCAATTATTCAATAATAATTTTTTGATCTCCAAGAGGACAGTTTAAAATACAATGTTTTACCCCTTCATAAAAAGTTTTTTTATCATTTTCCAGACACTTCTATCAGTGCATGTATGTTTACAATAGAGAGATTGTGAAGTTTTGCTCTTAGGCATAAATAACAAATTATCGGGCTGGTTGGTTTGAAATCAATGCCACAATGAGTCAAATGATTGGTAGCATTGGGACCTAAATTAATAAGTAGGCATTCAGCAAGAAATTGCTTAATGGTTATTTATATGAAAATGTCTTATTATTCTTCATTATAATATAATAATAAAAATAAGTGTCACTTGGTCAAATAGTGGTAAAATAGAATACTTTAATAGAATATCCTTAAAATTATGAAAATGTGTGTTCTATAAAATTTTAGTTGGGTTTTTATTTTCATCTATTGTTGACTCTTCTTAATTTATTTTGGGGTCAGAAAACAGAGATGTTTAATCCCTGAAACATTGAATAAGTTCTCAGTGTGAAGTGTTTGAATTTTATTCTGTTTGGCCTATTCCTATATTGCCCTTACAGTGACATTGTTTATTACTTCATTTCAGGACCAAGTATTGCAAGTCAGTTGCAAGCCCAGCACAGGACAATGCCTGTTAACTTAGCTACTAGTGGAGCTCTATTAGGAAGTACATCAGTAATCCCTTCAGCTCCAAATTACATTAATTCTGGCCCTGACTCAACTTTAGACGGAGGTATGAGAAATTTTTATATTTTCTTCTTTCCCATGAAATGTTTAACTATTATTATTTATCTGATAATAAAAGATGTTTGTAAATTATTCAGTAGAAAGTAAAGAATATATATATATATATATATATGAGTGCACAGCTTTTCACCGATTTCCCATGAGAAAATCAAGCTTTGCAAGCTGGTACCATGGAGAGATTATTTACGTCTTACGCGTTTGCAACATGNTATATAAGAGAATCTTTATATCATATGATGCTAGGCATTTTTCTGTTTATATTCTGCCACTTATAAACAAAAAGAAAGGTTAGGGTTATTGCCAGTAACCTCTCACTTAAAATTTGTAAAATTCATATTCCTTATTTATTTATGAGTATTTAAAATTTAAACTTTTTAAATTAAATTGTTTTTTTTATGGTGGTTTAAAATAATGAAATTTTCCTGACAGCAGAAACTTTAAAGCAGTCCAAAAATTTTAAATAAGAAAGTAACAGGTCACTTAAGGGTGAGGGGTCAATGGTATAGGTCTGTACACTAGGGAGACAAAAGCTAGAAGAGGAGGGTTCATTTTATCGTAAGGGAAATAACATGAAGAGGAGGATGAAAATGGTATACTACTGAATTATGGAAGTGCACTACTGAGCATAGCAGAAGTAACAAACTCACTTATACATGCTGATAAGCGTAAAGAGTGCTTTATTTTGAATTGATGTGAAAGTAAGTTCGAGTGACATGAGGTTTCATTAATAATTGCATTAACACATGCTGAAAGGAAGAATTAGTTATATAATACATGGCATTTGGTAGTAATGGGAGTAATCCAATCAGACCCTAAAAAAGCAGTTGAATAAAAAGGGCTTAAGGGTAAGATAAGTATTACTAGTAAATATTGATTTGAGCTTAAACAAAAGACCATTGTCTGACTCAATTTAATGCCTGCGATACATCCAGAAATGCACCTGGATAGAACTCTTCATGCTCAAGGGTGGAGGATAGAGCCTTCATAAAACACCAGTTGGGCAATAGAATGCTTAAATTGGTAGCTAAATTGTTGATTATAAAGAATATTAAAGGATTCAATAGAAGGCATCATTCTTTTTAACAGATTTTTTTTTTTCAAAGACCTTAAGTAAGTGAAGAAAGAAGGCTGATTGGGCAGTAGGATGGGTTTTGGGGGAATTTTCTAGGTTTAAGAAATAATATTTTGTCTAAATACTTCTAGAAGAGTGGGAAATGGGTTGTTTGAAATACGAAGTTATAAATATAGTTCAGGTATATAATTGCCTTCTTGTGGAGATTGTAGAGTGATATGACCAGTGATTATATTGTAGCCTGATGCTTTGGGTTTAGGCAGAGAGATAATGCACTTGATCTTGGAGGAGTGATTACCTTGAGTAGCAAGAAAATAGACAATAGCTTGTCCAGAAATTACTCAATCTCCATGATACAGGACATGCCTAAAGAGTAAATGTTTCCTTGAGTAGCTGGGCAAACATTTCTTCCTTGTTTTTGTCCAAAGAGGCCCAGGAATCATCTTGGTGCAAGGAAGTAGAAGGTCTTATGGGTTCTGCGAGCTGCAATCCTGATTTTTCTCCTGCAGAGAGGGTAGAGAGATAGGCATTAAATGCCTCATTTTGTAAAGCACCTAATTTTTTTCTTACAGTTTGAGATAGACGATACAAGTCTTCATAATCTTTGGGATGTCTATATTTCTGGTACTATGCCCAAATATGACATATTGCTACAATGAGTTTTTAAGCGATTCTGAAGGTGGTTTTGTACTCTGAAGTGTAAATTGTAAATTTAAGTTTCAGATTAAAAAGTTATTAAATTCCCCGCACTAGTTGAAATGGAATAAATGGAAAATGCACTGGCCCGGATAGCAGGAGATCCAGGTTCGAGTCCTGGGTGGGACAGTTAGATTTTTTATTCAGTTCCCTTACATAAAAAATTATTAAAATTTATGTGGGATTAAATACCACAAAAAATAATATTCATAAAATTAAAATTTAAAAGTAAATAACGAGAGTCATTTAAACAGCTTGACATGTCAGCTCCTCCGAGCATAAGACGATATATTCGTCTGCCTCGGAGGTTAGACTCTCGACACTAGTGCGGGGAATTTAATAACTTATCAGACTTGTCTCGGTCGCATAAATGGAAAATGCACTGGGCCGGTTAGCAGGAGATCCAGGTTCGTTAGTTTAAACAGCTTTTGCATTACATAATTTTCTTTTTCTTTCTTCCCCCCCCCCCTTTTTTTTTTTGTTCTTTGTTGCTTATTCAATTTTCCCATCACTTATATCCTACTTGTAGGTCTAATAAATAGGAATTTTTTACAAGTGTGAGTGTATTTTTTAATATTTACTACATTTTATATTTATAATATTTTCAGTAGATTCATTTTCCTTAGGCTTTGAACTTAAGTGTGATGAAGAAGCTTCTACAGGAGTCACAGTTGAACCTATTGGGACAGGAGAAAACATATTATCATTGAACTTTGAGCCACCTCCTACATTCCCAAACCCAGCCACATCAGTTAACATAAGAAAAAAAGGCACTGGCACTAGTGCGATTGCAGCAGCAGATGAGAGTGACGACTATAGGAGTGAATGTGAAAACTGTAATATGAGGCAAACTCCTGGTTATGAGGAGGATTTGGTCACCATGACCTTACACCGATGGACAGGTGACTCAGGGGACCAGCATTTATATAGCAATAGGGCATCTCTCACACTTCCAACTCATCCTAGAAAACAGCAACAAAGGTACAATAACAAATATATTATTATTTTGGGAACTTATTACAGCTTTTGAAATCTTGTATCTTCTAGTAGATTTATTACCTATCTAGTATTTTGGCTCTATTCCTAAATATAGTTCATTTATTAAAATAAAGTAAATAAATCAATAATAACAAAATAATTCTCAGTTATTCACTAATCACTTCTTTCTAACATAATTTTTTTTTAGTATTCTCTTTTTGGGTTTGTTAAAAAAAAAAATATGTTTGATCTTATTTATTTTACATGCCATATGTTATTCCTTGTGCATTAGTGTGAGCACATTTTCATGCATATAAGTTTAGAAAAGTGAAAATGAATAATTCAAATAATAAAAATAAATTAGATCTACTTTAGAGATTAATCAGAATATATAATTTGCGATTATTTATCTTGCTCATTAATTTACTTATACTTTTTTACTAATGATTATAATCAGATTATTTTAAGCTTAAATGTAAACTACTTAATTTTAAACTTATTTTATACGAAGCTTATCTAAAGAATAAGATAGAGTTAAGGAAAATGGATTGTCCAAGTAGGCAAGGATAAACTAATGGAGGATGCAAATGAACTTTATTTCCTCCTTCTGAGGAAAAGTTTTTATTTATAAACTTGAAATTGTAAACATTTTTTTTCTTTTAGGATAAAATAATAAATTATATATTATTAACAATAGTTTTTTAAAATTATAACTTTTTTTTAATTTTCACTTGTACATGGAATTAGATCCTCTTCTATTAGTCTGATTTTGCTCAGTAGCATATTTATCCTTTTGTTTTGCATTTAAAGCGATATGCAACATTTCATTAAGGACTAAAAACTGTGGCCTTTAGAACATTGACACACACATATACAAGGCAAGACTTAATGTATCCAGAAAAAGGATATCAATATGACGTACCTGAGCTCTTTGACTTTTTTTTTAAATGGTCTGCCTTCCTTTTTTTTTCTTTTTTTTTTTAGAGCGGATCAGATTTTAAAGAAGATTAGTGCAGTCTAAGAAAGTTTCTGTAGTCATTTCTGAAGCTCATTTCTTTTGCTCTCTGAAGGATAATAGGAAAAATTGTATTAATTTTAAATGGCAGAAAAAAGCTTATTATTTTTACTAAATCTTTATTTTCACTTTTATAAATTTTTTATCCTACTGATGTAATATTTTAGTATTCACTTTGAAATTTCAGGTGTAGCAATGGTTTACAAAGTGGTGTAGCTATATCTTGTGCCCGAGAGAACTGGTTCAGCAGTATGCCTGAGTCATCTTCATCTGATGAGGAAGAAGAAGAAGAAGAAGAGGAGGAGGAGGAGGAATAACGGTTGCCACCCTCTCAACAGACATCTATCGTTGTTAATAATTTATCTTTCACTCTTTGTTTCTTCAAACTTTTATTAACAAAACCAGTTTCTTAAAAAAAAATTATTATTTTGTGCAAATAAAATTGAACTGAAAGGACCATTGAAGCATTATTAAATTATCATTAGCATTAACACCTTTACAAAAAAAGTATCGATCTCATTCTTATAAACTGACTTAGTTGAATATCACTAAATAATAAAATTTCCACCATTGCAACATTGCCTTTTGAAAATACTTCATATTTACTTTTTTTTTTTTTTAATTAGTTAGTATATTAAAAGGTAATATTTTGATTGTACATTTTACTGAAAAATTTTAATTAATTGAATTTAAGTAAAAATTTACAATAATGGAAGTTGATGAAACTGTTTTAAAAAAAGTTTGAAACGATTTCATTTTGAGGTTGTTGAAAACTATTGTCACATCTCTCAAAGTTGGTTTCCAATCTTTACCTTTTTAAATAAATGATCAAGAAAATAAAGAAGAATAAATATTTACTTAAATTATCTTATTAGCCTCAAGAGAATAAAAGCAAAATAAATATCCACTTAGTATTATAACACTACTTCCAAATAAATAATTTTGTCAACTGATTCTGCTTCAGGGAAGCTTTTAAATGCTATTTAATTTTATTTTATGTATCTAAGTATTTGTTTCTTCCCGTTTTGGTTGGCATCCACAAATATTTATAGATAACCAATTCAGTATTAAGCTTATTTTTATCGACTGTTTGATAAGTTTATTAATGACTGATATTAGGTGGGTAGGGTTTAGAGGAAGACTGAAAAATCTTAAAGAAAGTTGAACAATTGTTAATATTATCATTATTATTAGTATTATGGAGGTACCATGTAGAACATATTAGGAATTAATTGTACTTTCTCGATATTCGTTACATAAAATTTATATGAAAACCCCTCTTCTTAAAAAAAAAAGAAAAAATATGTATATATTGAGTACTGGAAGAAAAATACAATAGTACTTCTTGCACAACTAACTCTAAATCATTACAAACTGTTTCATCCTATGAGCCTAGATGTAACACATCTTCAAACAATACTCATTAAAAAAGTCATTAATATAGCTAATATTAAGTACAATAATAGTTACCTTTACTTTTAGAAGTACAATTATATGTAAAATAGTGTCTTATTTTTAAATTATGTTGATTATAATAATTTAATAAACATTAAATTTATAAATAATATATATTTAATAAATAGAAAGTTAATAAAATCTCCTTATAAATAACTTAAAAACTGTTTAACTCCCTGTGTGTTATGAAAATTAATGAGATAAGAAAATTAATTTAATGACTAATAGAAGAGAGTAAGAGGAAATTAATGGTGAGAGTATGATTAGATTAAGTTGTGGGGGGAGGGGGGAATCCATGATTAGCCTTGACCAGTTTGTTTGATAGGTGATTTGGACTCACTTGGATGAGCTTTATTAAAATAGTTTTTTCTTCCTTATTTTCTTCCAGTTTGCTTTTTGTAAATGCTAAATCCTTGATATAACAAGGATTACAAGTTATCCTATACAGCCCAGACTTTAAGGTGTATTATTGAATATTATGAGTTGTTTAATAATTATTAGTAGATTATAAATATTATTATTAAAATTATGAGTATTTCTCATTAAGTTAATGTCTAGAAAATTAATTTTTCTTTGGAGGTGAATTGGTTGACCATCTACTTTTATGAAGAGAGGATTGTCAGGAATTCGGTCTTGATATTTGACTGACTTATTGACTAATTTTTAACCAAAAAAGTTTTTATTTTAGCTAACGTTTCGGTCTGAATTTCAGGCCTTCATCAAAGCTGAATATGAAAAAAAAAAATTATAAATTGACAAAAAAAAACTAAAGTGTGCAATTGACTATATAAAATTATAAAATTTATGAATACTGTATACTAAACATATTGGAGAGAAAAAATTATTCATAATATTTTGAGAGTAACATACTAAATAGGGTGACTGGGAGAGGGACTCCTGTTCAACAGTGTCTACATATGACTGATATGTTTTTCTATTGGAAGGGAACAGGAAACAGGTGTAGGAGTAGGGTAAGGGTAAGAGGGATTAGATGGCTTAAGGTTTGTGGAAATATCACTGAAGGGGGAAAAAAAAGAAAATGAAGGGTCCAGCATGGAATACTGAAATGCTATGAGGTGATCTTATGGTGATTTTTGTTTTACAAAGTGAAAAATATTACTATATGTGGAGGAAATATAGCCTTTTCCTGTTTTGTCATTTATTGGGTTTCATTCTAAATGTATGAGAATAGTCTCAGCTAAAAGTCGTTTCTCAAGGTTGGGTTCAGTCAACAGAAAATGAATTTGTCAAACTTGAATATATGTTTGACATTAGTAGAGTGATTGAAAGAGCAGTAGTGGTTTTTTATTTTTAATGTCATGTTGACTTGCCCCCTTCCGCATTTCTCAAATAGAAACACAGATCATTCATGATGAATAATGGTGATCATTCCCTGTAGAGCAGGAGTCTCTCTCTCTCTCCATCACCTATGTATAGTATGTTACTCTCAAAATATATTGAATATTTTTTTCTTCTCTTAACTATGTTTAGTACTCAGTTTTCATGCAGTTTATCTCATATTCAGCCCTGATGAAGGCTTGAAATTTAGGCAGAAATGTTGTCTCAAATAAAAATTTTTTTTGTTTACGAATTAGTTTTTAATTCTTCTGCTCCCAAAAGCGAATTCCTGAGAATCCTCTCCTCAAAAAACTTGATGGTCTACAAGTTACCTCCAAATTGACATTTTATTTTAATTTCTTAATAATGAAATTAATGAATAATATATTTTGTTTTGCTTCTTGGAGTACATAGAGGTATATTTATAACAAAATATATGTAAATTATTATATACTTAATGTTTTCTTCTCAATATATTTTCATAACCATACCACTATATTTTACACTTATTCCTTGTAATAATAATTTCAAGTCCTATCCTTTCCTCCAAGAAGATGCTCATCTGAACTAGAGCTTCCAGAATGTGTACAGTGAATGAATTAATTTTCTTAAATAAAAGAAAATTTGATTGTATATAAATCCTATACAGACATTATATAGGATCTAAGATAGTAGGTAATAAGCCACTAGAGTGATTTATTCCTTGTGAAATGTATTTATTAGCTGATTAGTAGCTCATAAATCTTATAACAGTTGCTATTCAGAAGGACGAGTAACTGCAGTGGAACTCAGCATTGGTAAATACTTCTGAACTTGGTGAAGAATCTTCTTCAGACTCATCTGGGATCACATAACTGGAATTTGATATATTTGATTCTTATGATCCTCTAACTAACAATATTTCAATATTGGTGTTACATAATCTATTGACTCCTTCTCTTGGCCTGGTCAATATAATGATGTTTCTAAAATGCTTATATATAACCACTCTAATTTATTTGGAAATTAACTAACCAAACTTTTATAGACATTTATTTCTAAACTGAGAAGAGTTGGCTTAGACTGAAAATGAAATACTTAATATAATAAATTAATAATTATGCAAATAACTATCATATGCTAAAAATTTTATGTCTTCTTTTATTATGCTTTAACAGGTTAAAATTTAATTCTGTATTTTATCTGACATTTATTGCATTTTGTTTGGACTAAGTTACGGTTTTCAAATCTACTAAAACCCAGCTAAATTTGATTCATTCTCTCACTGAAAAGAAGGTGGCTCAGTTAAATATATTTAGACAAAATATATCATTTTAAAATTATGTATTTAATACTAATGCCAATATTATTGATTTTAATTATCATTTTAATTTTATTTTTTACAAGAAATAAAATTAAAATTATTCTGCAATTTTTAAATAAGCAATAAATAAATAACTACTTATATTAGATAATTTTTTAAGCTACAGAAATGCAAGTGGAAGAGAATTTGAAAAAGTAATTCTGTCTGGATAAAAGATGAAAGAATTAAAGTAAAATATAACTATAATTATATGGGTTTATACTTGTATGTAATCTACAAAAATGGCATATGACTACTACATGCAGTTTTGAATCAATGATAATTTTTTTAAGTGCTGGTACTGAAACCCCCCCGTGTTCACTGATCTGGATATAAGTATAACATTTCTGAAACAATTTGTGTTAAGATAGATATTTATATCATTATAAAATTAATAAAATGTGTATTATTTAAATTTTTTTATGAGGTTGCAATAAAAATGCACGGGAATTCTAAACACTGGGCAAGACACTTGAAGACAGTGAAGTCCATAATTCCTGGGTGGCAAAGCCAACTCAAGGGAGATAGCTTTTTTCTTCCTCTATCTCCGGTAGTTAGAAGGCCTTGGACATATTTTTAACATTGCTCTGGTACTTAGTGGATACACTAGAAATTGAAATCCATTTGTTAAATGTTTTTATTAAACAATATCATTTCAATTTCAGCATAAATATTTTTAATATGTAATATTTAGCTTAATCCAACTATTAGTTTTGGGGGCATGGATGAAAATAAAAATTTACATTTTTTTAAATTTGTGTTTAATGAAAATTAATACTCAATAAAATTTTACTATTTAAAGATATATTTAAAATTGATTAAAAATAAACTGTTAAAAATAAAGTTTTATTGAGAAATAAAAGCTTACCCAGAGCCAGGGGTGTTTAGAGGGGGTGGCTACTTGCAGATGGGGCCCTCCTGCATTACCCTAAGTGTTTGAAAGATTAGTGTTTGGAATATAAATGGAAATTTTTTGAAGAGATGTCTAATTTGAGAAGAATAGAAACCAATATTAGTACTTATTGTTTCTAAGTGTAAATTATCAAATGTTTTGTTACTGACTGAAGAAAATAATAAAAAAGTTTGCTAGTTTATGTATAGAACCCTAACGTGCCACATAAAAAATAAAAAAAATCTTCAAAACATTTCTCAACTAAGTTCATGCCTTGGCAAACCCCTTTTGTTATAAGAGTCACCTTCTAAATTCCATGTAAGTCCACATTAAGTATGTAAAATTATTTTGGAAAGTACAAAACCATTAGCTTATTTAGCAACAAAATTTGCTCTTTGACAGTCCCATTGCATAATAATGTAATGACTTCACCATCTAAAATCTAGAAAAAAAAAAAAAGAAAAAACTGAACCTGCAATATATTTCTAAACGAAATTAGCTCCTTCATTGTAAATAATAGTAATTCTCTGTGAGCAATTTCTTAAAATAAAAGACTTAAAAGATAGACTCTTAAAAGTAGCATGTAAGTTGAATAGACAAGAAGAAAAAATATAATAAATCTACTTGTAGAGAGAGGATAGCCGACATCCTAGAAAGGACCTCTCTCGAGTGCCTGGGCTGTGAGGATGAAACCTCAGGTTATGAAAACACTCAGTATTTAATATTAAGAAGAGCTAAGAATTGGCTTTTATTTTGTACCTTCACTCATATTTAACAAACTTTTGTTTAAATCTCAGGAGAAAAAATTGTTGAGAGCCGCTATGAGCAAGTGCTTAAGGAATTGTGTAATTCTGTTGCTCTTTTCCTGAGTATTTTATGAAGAAGAAAACAAATGTTTTAAAGGTCCCAGAAATAGTGAAAACATGAAACCAGATTGTCTCATATATAAAAGGACTTTCTTTTTCAAAGATTAATATATTAATTTTAGTGCTATAATTATACATTAGAATTTGGATGTTCCATGATGACATTGTGAATTGTCATTTTCATCTTTGTCTTGCAGATACTCAGAGCATTATAGCAATATATTGACAAAAAAAAAAAACCAATATTTATGAGTAAGACATTTTCNGGCCCGGATAGCAAGAGATCCAGGTTCGATTCCTGGCGAGGACGGATAGATTTTTTTATTCTGTTCCCTCTCATGAATTATTTATAATTTACGTGGGATAAATAAAACCACAAATAAAAATATTTAAAAATTTGATTTACTAGGTTCATATTTACTTACAAGGCCTCATACTTATGTGTGTGCGGAAATGCTTTAAAGGATACAGATTTCAGTTTTTCATGATGAAATCCCACATCGCTTTTGAAATGGAAAATGATTGGTTGAGTTCCTTTTTTAGGTGAATCAGATGAAAAAGGGTGTGAAATTACCGGAAATATCATTAGTTTTAAAGTCAAAAGTTAAAAAATGACTTTTTTTTAAAGGCTTTTCACTGCGGTGAAATTAAAATTTTGGTTTAGAGTCATGAAACTCAATGGGAGTTTGTTCCTTGATAAAAGTCACATTTTAATAAGCACACTCAGAAATTGAGCAAACATGAGGAGGGAGGGAGTTATCTGAACTATACATTTTTAATTTCAGACCTAAGCCATCATTAGTTTATTTTCTCAATTCAATTTGGCATATCGCTTTTAAATACTAATTGAAAGAAACAAGTTGGTTAAAGAGCGAAATTGAATGAATAAAAGAGGAGGTAATTTGTGTGTTGAGTGCAAGTAGAAATTTTTTTTTTTTTTATGTTGTGGGTGTAATATTTAGTTTAGTGCAATGGAGCTGAATCCAGATTTGTTTATTGATAAAATATATACTTTATAAATAAATTATGTTGGGTAATTACAAGGAAAGTTCAAATGCAAACATTTATCAATTTCGTTACTGAGGAATTTGCTGAATGAACTCAGCTCCTGCATGATGGACTTTCTGAATTGGTGTCCTTAGGTTGACAAAGATTATTCGCAGGATGTCGTAGGAGGGCTTCCGATGAATAGAATCCTCATCACTAAATAGAATAGATGCTATCCTATTCCCCATTCCTTTAATTGAAAACTTTTAATTACTAGGCAGACAAAGATTCTGACCAAACAACACATTGACAAGAGTCAATTTCATAGTCTGCTTGGCAGAAGTGCAGTCAGCAAGCAAGAGTAAATTCAGAAGTTGGTTCCAGTCTCGCTCATGTGTGCAGACAACTTTCTTTAAATATCAGCCTATTGTGCCATTCCTATTTCCTATGCTCCAACTTGACATCCAGTTGAGGGAATGGTGGTTTGGCCCTGGTTCTGCAAATACCCACAATCTAAAAGAGGAAAGAGCAAACTGGTAGATGTAGTTCCGATGAAACGCTAACTGATTTTTTTGCTAAAATTTTGCTTCTTAAGAGCACATACTTTTACCCATTTACTTGACTGGTCAATGGCTTCAGGTGTATATCAGTTACCCTCCTCAATAGAGTTCCCTCTAATAAGAGGGAAAGGTCAATTGACATGGACAGTTGTCTAATCAAAGAGGCCACAAATGATGTACATTTATATCAGTGTACAAGAATTGAAAAAGCGCTCAAAACCCTGGTTTGTTAGGTCCCTAAATGATCTCGAGACTCAACATATATTCTTATAGGATAATCCTATTCAGAAGCCTTATCCTATTTTTATTCTCTGGAACATAAATTCTAGTCTTATGATCAATTTAGAATTTAAAATAATACATTCTTGAGATATTCTTAGGCGATGTAGTGATTGCTTTCAATTTCTTCTAAATATCTTATTCTTCACCATGTTATATCAAGACTCATGGCTACTCTCAAAAATGCTAGCATTCTTTAATAGAAGAGCTCAAATGTCTTATTAACTTTCTCTTAAAAATATCTTACAACCCGGCTAGGAAATGCTAACTTATCTCTGATATTTATCCTTATCTAGTTTCCTTTATATTTTTACCCAGAGTTAATTCTAATTCAGCATCCTGTTCAGCAATAACTGTTCGTATTCCTACAACTAAATACCGTGACACATGTGGTCTTTTTTGCAATATTTTGCCAGTGGAAGTATTTCTGCAGCCACTCTGGTTTTACTCCTTGATTAGGACACCTCTTTACTTTATGCACTTGTTGGAAGGTGAAACTCTTTCCTTTTCTTATATACTTATTTATACAATAATTACTTTCTCCTTTTTTCCTTCCTTGTTCTCTATCTCTATAAAGACCTTCATTTAATTTTTTTGACCACTAGATTCACTAAGATTCATATCCAATAAATCTCTCACTAATCAATGGTGAAAATTATTGTGAATTCACTTTATAAACTTGTTTATCTTTTGAACTTCTGAAACCTCACATCATAGTACAGTCTGTCAATTGTTTGCTTTATTTTGTTTGTGTTTATTAAAAATTGTACCATTCCAGCTAAAAACTTTTGTTGACAATCAGGTTGATCAAATTTCAAAGTTTTTCCAGTCCGATATGTGGAGGTATGTTCCATGTTTTTAGCATCTTTCTTTTTGCCCAGGTAGTTTCCAGGTCAAGTTTTGCCTATTTTTATGCCACTTTCCACAAATAGCTTACAGATTTCCTTTTTAGTTGGGTCCTCTAACCTTCCCCTTCTTTTAGAGGCTCAAGAAACCCTCCAGAAGAAGTGTGTTTTTATCCTACTTGTGACATTTTAAATAATAGACTCTTCAAGTCTAGATGGATCAAAACTGGCACTGCGATTTCAAATCTTGCCTTGGACAAGCTTTTTTCAATAAATAATCGCAGTGCCAGTTTTGTGAGACCCGAATTAATCCCATGAACTACCTTAGGGCCCCCAACAGGAGATTACTTAACTGTTTCCATCAGTCTAAAATAATATCCTTTAACTACCACAATCTACCTTTTAATTTCAGCCAACACACTGCTTATTATCATATTATCCAAGTTAAATACATCCTTGAACTTATTCAAAGTCATGTCTTTGGCCTCCTTTATATCTAGCTCTCTATGAGATGGTGCTCTGTAGATTTTGGGGGGATATATGCACAGTTCTTCTCAATGTCTCACTCATTTATTGTGCAATATCTGTTTTCATTTTTGTTAATATAAATATAAATGTGGATGTAATTAAATATTAGCATGCATTTTAATTTAAAGTATTATATGATTTCATCTTACCATCGTTATTTAATATTAAACTTTTATATCTTATATATTATTATAAACATTATCTTATATTATGTTATAAAACAGCTTTGTGTATCACTCTTAGATCCATATTGCAACATTATTAGATGAAAAGAGATGACATTTTTTTGAATTTTCGACATACTCTGGCTGACAGGTCTTCCAACCTTATGCTTATTATCATTTTCACAGATGACTAATCAGTTGAAATAACTGCATGTAACCTACCCCAAAATTTTTAAATTTTTGCTTGATTTTACTCTCTTTTATCAAAGGTTTCGTTATAGCCATTTTTTATGAAATCGAACAATCCATTCTGTCTTGATTTTGATTCGAGTACCTTACCGATAGGAAGCTAACTCATATTCACTTATTAGCACACTCTTGAATCCTATGGATTTTTTAAAAATCATTAAGTCATAGTTTCCTGCAATGAACCATCCCTGTTCTTTTGGCTTCTAATTATAGCTTGCCAATTAGGTGGCCAGCTGTATTATGTGGCCATATCATCAAGATTCCTTTTCTTTTTTTCTTCCTAAACTTTCTTCTTTTTTTATTTCTTAGCTATCAGTTTACTCTCTTTTACTATATTTTTCAGTAAATTGCATTAAGAGTTTTATCTGTTATATTTATTATTTAAACACCATGAATACTAGTAACTAACATTTAAAACATTGATGGTCTTGTTCCTTATTCTAAAAAATCTAATTATTAAGAATAAGATTTTATTTAAAATTCAAATTTTAGTTATAAATATTTAACAATCGTCGTGCTGAGGAATTCTTTTAGCAATTAACTCAGGTTTCCGCCATATTCTCTGATTAATGCTGTGACAAAATATTATTCTATTATCTATAATTCATGTGTTATAATATTGCATGTATGGTGTGTGTATGTTTGCATTTGTGTACATTTGGGAGGTAATTATTTTATAGGAACTTTTAACCAAATATTTTGTATTTACCGTTTCTTCTTCCGGGTTGGACCATGTTAAGTTGTTGTTATTTGCCGAGCTTTCGCACATCATGTGATGGCTTCTTCAGGGCTGAAAAGAGAATAATGAGAAAACAACTTAACACGGTCCGACCCGGAAGAAGAGACGGAAAATACATCGTCGAAGCGTACGTGAACAAATATTTTGTTTTAATTTGATTTAATTAATTACATAAAAATTTATAACAATTGTTTTTATTTAATATGAATAAATAATTAAAGAAATAAATATATATATAAAGTATATA
>KZ807017.1:381599-392246 GCA_000696205.2 Oncopeltus fasciatus
AATAATTAATTATATTAATGATTTACTATTAATTGTAAAAGTTAGTTGATAGTTATTTCTAATAAAGAAGTTTTTACCGGATACAAATTTTCAGCCTGGAGGAGCATAAACTTAACAAATTTCCTCTGGTATAGCTCAGCTTATGGCAAATAATGATTGAATAATTATTATATTTATTAGGTTACTATTTAAATTCCTCAATGCTATTTATTAAATGAAATTGTAAACACTTTGTATATTATTGGTAGAAAGCTTAAATAACTATTTATTTTTTTGGTTTTATGATGAATTACTTAATATTATATAAATTTTCTTCTATGTTTATGCTTTCTTAAGCACATTTCTCATGGTCCAATTTCAGGAATTCCATTGAAGGAATTTATCCTAGCTTAAAAATTTAAATACACATCAACAAATACTAATAAATATTATGGCAAGAGAGAGAAAACCGTTCATATAAAATAAATAGAAGCCTAATGAAAAAATAAAAAAGGGTCAATAAATTTTAAAGTGATTTTGACAATGTTTGTATCAATAATGATAAAAATGTAAATGAATGAAAATCGCCATAAAAGATTCACCATCTCAATTTATAATCCAATTTTTAACCAACTCCTAATTAAACAACTATTCATTGTCATGCACTGAAGAAATAAGAATTCGAGAAAACTTAGAAGCACAATCACCGCACAAAGATGAAACCTAGAAAGCCAACTCCTTTATAATAGAAAATTATACATAATAAATAGGAAATAGGAAGAAGACCTGACCATTCTACTTTGAAAATATCACCGATGTGATTTTGACCAGCCACAGAACTTGAACCACCCTAACATCTAATCAGCGAGGGAAATGTTTGCTCAGAGATATTTTTGGCTGGATTTAAAGCAAGAAGTAAGACCGTGAACTTAGACATGCGAGGCATGTAAGAAATTAGAGATACAAGCCTCAATAAGGTTGCACCACCATATTTTTGCTTTGGCACACACTTGCAGCCTTCAGAGGGTATGATATGCTCATTTCAATGGCGAGAAGAGCAACTAGGTGGCCAGAATTTATTGTTATATCCTCGATTTCAGTGTAGATCATTCGTTGTTTTCTACAGCAATTTGAATCGGAACTATTGGATCACTTTAGCTCCATCATTCAGAAGTTAAGGATTCAGCAGCATACTATTCCCGTGTGTATGGGCATGTTAAGTGGTAGTACAGTTGTTCACAGTTTGAAAGCAACATTGACAGCAAACCTCCAATTTAGGGGTATTTCATACTCTAAGCTATAAGTTATCCTCTGTGTCTATTTTTCCAATATTATTTTCTATCTTCTTATGAGCTTCCTATTCGTCCAGTGGGTTTTCATTGGTACAAAATTTATCTAATTATTAGCCTCTGTGGTTTCTTCTAATCCAAATGCGTATTCACCATGATTTTTCTTTATGTTACCCAGAGTTACTAGTTACTAATGACATGATTTTACTCGCAGGCATCTTTTAGACATCTGTAATAATCGCAACAAGCTTTCCATTTTCTTACTCTTGCATTTCTTAGTATACCGTTTTGCTTTAATATTAAATACTCTAGATTTCATTAGGGCAGAGCCACTTCTTTGATCTTTACAGTAGCCATCTATTCCTGTTTAAGACTATCCTTTTATTAGGATATTTATCTATGAAACTTTCTGCAAGCCTCCTGGACCTGTTTAAATAATGAGGAAATTACTGATATTTTTAGTCCTGTTCTAACAAGCGGTCTACCTTCCTCCCACAATCTTTATTAATATTTTGTGATTTCCTTTTGACTAACCTATGAATACATTTTAACAAATTATCTTTGCATAGATTTAGATTTTCCAGGTGTGGTTAATATCTCCTGCACTTAAAGAAAATATGATCCTTGATAGAGGCATTGCTTAAGCATAATTTGAAACTTGTATATATGAGCAGCTTTCATCCACTATTAGAGAAAGTTTTTCCCAATTAATATTTCTGCTCAACATGTTAAGGGAAAGTAAAGAGCCAGATCTACATTACTCTCTCCATTTTTGCTCTCAAACATGGGCTAATCATCATTAACATTTGCTAACATTAAATCATTTTAAACGATTAAATGTAAATGAATAGAATAAAAAATCTAACTGTCCCAGCCAGGGCTCGAACCTGGATCTCCTGCTTTCTAGGCTAGCACATTATCCATTTAACAAGGTTATAAGTACTTGAAAGTCATTCGCTAATTAAAAAGTAACTAAACATTTGTGTGTGTATATATTCACTTTGTTTATAGAATAACAGCTGAGTGAGTACACTATATTCCTAGGAGTGAAACAGGAAGCTAGGGCATCTTTAATCGTCCAGCCTATCCTTACGGCTCAAAACGACAATATATAGAACAATTATTCGACCCATATTACTTCACGGAACACCTCACATACTTGTGATACATACCTATGTATGTCCGACAACACTCATGAGATAACAATCCTTTCAAAATGGTGCATTGAGAAAAACTTCACGGACACGGATCTGATGCGATCAGATATCAGGGGCTCACTCTTCACCCCCCCCCATGGAGGACTACATTAGAAGGATACTGCGGTTCTACCCTCCAGCCAAAACTCCATCTTCAGGAATATCAAGCCCCCTGAACTATCGCAAAAGTAGATAGCATAGCTCCAGCACCAAAGGTTAATGTACATGTCACAAAATTAGAGGAAAGTTTGTTAATTCAAATTCCGACATGCAAATGTATATGTATAATTATACTTAAATGTGTTTATGTTATAAAGTAAGTTAGTTCATAAGTAATGATGTTACCAGAAAACGGCTCCGCACCCGGGATCAACTACAAAAAAAAAAAAAGAAAAAAAAAAGCTTTAAATAAAATTTGTAAATACCTTAAATATAAATATATAGAAAAAGGTGGTTAGTACCCAGACGTGCAGGGGGTGAGCTCGATAAGCAGCCAACAGAATTAAAATAATAAATAGTAAAATGATAAACAAACCCTGAAGCTATAAAATAAATAAATAAATCATGTTCCTACCTACTCTATGTCTTTATATACGTCGAAAAATAAATATCGTTCTCCAACAACAAAAAAATTCGAGCAACTAGGAATGATATCTCTTGGACAGACCGATAGAATTTTCCTTATATACACAGATAACATTTGATTCTTGGAAAGATCTTATAGAGGCATGAATCGCTTAAAAACCCATTGTGCAGAAGCTACGTAAACCTACCGAATTCTGTAAAAATTTTAAGTTGGAAATATATAGTTCGTTTTTTTTTTACACTTTTATTTGTACAATTTCATTTGGTAACTCGTAAAATATGTCTTTTATTAATGAACAAACCTTCATTACGGCAAACTAGATATTACACCCGCTACATAAAAAAAGAAAAAATTTTAAACCGCACTTGACAATTCAAATGACAGGCGACCCCCCCCCCTTTAATTGGTTCAATTTTGCTCAATAAACTTAGTTTTTCCCGCTATATTTACTTTACCTGTAGACCATGACTGAAGGGAAGTCCAAAAATGTCTTGGAGTCAATAAAAAAGTGAAGAGAAGGGTGGGATAGACTAAACTTAAATTGAAATTTTTTCGCACTAGAACCCGAATTTAATTTTCTTTCTAAATAAATTTTGTTTTACTGCTTTCAAATGTATGATAAAAAGCTGAGTTCGTTATTGAGCAATATCGGACTTATAAGAATGACGATGCATAAAATGTCAGTTGCTAGTACAAAACGTTTTTTTTCAATGTTGTGGACAAAGTATTCAGTTTAAAGTTGTGAAACTAAACTTATTGATTTATTAATAAAATAACTTTAGGAGTTACTCTGCTAAATTGAAGAGTTATGAGTAGGGGTTTACCAGAGCCGTAAATTTTAATTTTAGGTTCTAAAAGCCACAATTCGTTGGTTTTCGTAATACAATTCTACCTACGTCTTTTAAATTCAGAAAGAAATGTTGAGTTCATTGAGGGAAATCGGACGAATAGGGGTTTGGAATCACCATAAATGTACACACTCAAAGTATTTTCATTGCAGCGAGCGAAATATTTAGTATTGAAACCCAAAAAATAAATTCGTTTATTGATGAAAATATATTAATCATTCTAATTAAATATGGGGGTTTATTTTACTCTAAATTTTAATTTGATAGCCTAGCAACCAAAATCGTTTTCTCCCTAATGAAATTTGGCATATGGTTTTTTAAATGGGGGGGGGGGGGAGTTAGGAGTGAATTAGGAACGCAAGCGTGAGTTAGTCTGTCAAAACCTGAAAGGCCAGTTTTCAGTTTTTCATAATGAAATTTAACAACTCTCGATCAAGTATAAAATAAATGACCGAGTTTGCAGTCGAGCAAAATCGGACGAATAGTATGGAATGCCTGAAATGTCAATTATGAGTAAACAAAAGTTTTTCAAAGCAGTGGATGTAATATTTAGTTTAGAATAATGACTCAACACAGACTAATTTATTGATTAAAAAAAGTGTTATGTGAGTCCCACAACTAAATTGAGCAATTAAAAATAGGAGTTACTAATATTGTAAATATTAATTTTAAGGATAATGAGCTTATGAGAACAAAAATTATGTTTTCAAAATGGAAATACACGGGTCGTAAAATGTAAAAATGAAAGTGAGGAATTACCTGAACTGTCAATTGCAACTATTTATTTTTTTTTTTTTGAAGGTTTAATATTTGATTTAGAGTATTCATTACTTTAATGATTATAATAATTGATTTTGTTAAAGAATAAAAGATATATTCTATAAGTGTGGAAAATTACGTGACAAGGAATGTTTAAAAATAATTATTCATTAACCGTAAAACTGAAGAATTCGTTTAATTTATCCACCTCCTGGATGATGGATATTTCTCTTAATTCAAAAGAATCCAAATGAGCACTGGTTGGTACATTAAATTTAGAGTAGGTACAAGAGTTATATTTAGGTAAAAAATCCAAAGGGTTATTAAGACTACCAATGAATATAGAGCTATCATACCTTCTATTATCCGTCTTCATTGGTTTCTACAAACCATCTTCTGTTGGCGAGCGCTTTCGGACATTATCCATTTTCGTGGCCAAACACATGTGTTCACTGTCACTGTCACAGAGTTATATTTATTTGTTTCAATACATGTAAACATTGACGCAGATTTCAATCTTTAGTTTCAGTGGTCTTTTACTCTTTGATTTTCAATCGTGTATACGAACATCCCTTAGCTAAGGGATATATAAACATTTCATATTTGTTAATATGTATGTTACCTAAACATTCAATTTTTAAAATGACTTCTGCAAAAAAAAAAAAAAAAATATGACATTTGCTTTAAAATTTACTTAATTATTACATTAGATTTTTTTAATAGGCTAAATCGGACTAATAGGAGTGGGAGTTACCTGAAAAATCAATTGCATTTTTTTTTTTTTTTTTTTTTGTGGTTTAGTGACAATATTTAATTTAACGCAATGAACAACTAATTTTTTTAACGTGAGAAAAAACTTTTTTTTTAGAAGTTATATGACATATTGGACAATTAACAGAGTCTATTAACGTTAATCATCAAAGTTGAAATATGTTGTTGAAAGATACTACAAATGGAAATATTAACATAGTATTTAATTGCAGTTAAACAGGTTAACATTGGAAAAGACAAATTTGCTTTGGAAGTTATTTACATCTACAGGTTTCATTAAAAATTTCGAATTTTAAACGGTGGCTGAAATATTTATTTTATCGTAACAAGTTTTAGAACAGTTTTACATAAACTTAATCTTATTTCCTTTTATAATGCTGAATATTATATTTCAAAAGCTTTAAATTTGAATCCAGCCTTGATTTGTTTAGCTAGACAAATTCGATCGTTCAAGGCCTTTCTAATTCAAAAATCCTGTAAATATACTATGTATATTTGTAATTATTAATTATCATTTGACCGAAAAAATTATTTTCATAAGTGCTATTTTTTTTGCATGAAACGATATTTTAGTTATTTACTTTCTTTAAAATTATTCGTACTAAATATGAGCTGTTTTTCGAACGCGGTCTTTGATTCCAGCCATATTGGAAGTTCCCATTGTCGGATTTTCATTAAAGGTATTAAAAAGTATATTGAAGCCGCGGAAGCATTTGAATTTTCAGTAAAACCATACTTATGGTTTCTTTTAAAAAATTATTTAATTCTGGATTTTAAAAATTACCTTCATTAGATCCTTTCTTAATCATCTGATACCTTAACGAGAATCATTGGCAGTTTATTCGGAAGAAATTTAAATATTTATGTACTTTTATTTGTTACTGAGTTTTATTGTCTTTTTATATTATTGTAAATATTAAAAGTGCTCTCAAAGATACAAGTCTACTTATTTGTTGCGTGTTGTGATAACTATTGATTGTGAAGTAGGTTCATTTAAAGTGAGTTTCTCCAAAACTTGTTTAGGTGCTTGGATGTTATTTAGTTTTATTTTTTTTATATTCTAGTTCGTTTCTGATCAACACAATGACTGAGTCAATGAAGTTTGGACCTGAATGGTAAGTTCATGGATGTTTCCTTATGTTTCATTTTTTAAATGCATGTTTGTTTATTTTGATAATTTATTTTATAATTGAATGATACTAGAAGTTTTGTATTTTGCATTATTTCGACTATTGTTAGTGATTTTGAATTCACTAATTTTCTTTGTAATCTATGCTTTTAAAAAATATATTTCTTAATTACATACTTTTTTGTGTGCTGATTTCTTTTTGAAAGATTTTATTGTGCATTTCAATACTATTTTTCAAAACTTTGATTCCTTGAGCTTTTACCCACTTTTGTACACTTAATTATATTGACTATGATCAATGCTTTACCCTTATTATCACTAATTTTTCTGGGATTAACCTATTTTCATTTTTAAACTCTGCTTTTTGTAACAAACGTTACTTGTATTCATTTTGATTTTTCCTCAAGTAACAGCACCCGTTAAAAAAAAAAAGAAAAAAAAAAAAAAAAAAAAGAAAGGAAAGATTTTTATTATGAAACAGGGGTTAACTTTTAGCACATTTTCTATTAATTTTTTTAAATCTTAATACCTTGATATTAATTTCAGAAATAATTTATTTTTCCATGGTCTGAGACTTTTGTGAAGCTTTAATTACTAATAATTTATTAAGCCCAGTTTGAAATTATTCATCTTTTGTTTCACCTATTTAACTAGGAATTTCATTTAAATAGTGCTTTTATTTAGAGATTAGAATATTTTTAGTTTTCTTTTTGAAATTTTCTTTGTCATTGTTGAGGATTTCTATTGACATAATCTATAATTTATGAACAATTAATGAGAGGGAATAGAATAAAAAATCTAACTGTCCCAGCCAGGACTGGCTGGGACAGTTAGATTTTTTATTCTGTTCCCTTGCACTAAAAANAAAAAATCTAACTGTCCCAGCCAGGACTGGCTGGGACAGTTAGATTTTTTATTCTATTCCCTCTCATTAATTGTTTAAAATTTATGTGGGATAAAAAAACCACAACCAAATAAAATAATTTGGTTTTTATAAATCTATAATTTATGGTGCAGTTCATTTCATAATAACTATGTTGTTTAATTACCTAATTATTTTCAATTTGAGTTCCCTTACATATACAACATTATATATTCTATTTTTTATCTAACAACTAATTTGTAAGGTTTCTAATTAATCATTATTTTGTAATTTTTTCTTTAAGTTAGTTTTTTAGGCAACTCTAATTTTACCTTATCGAGGCAGGATCTGTTTTAACATGGATTCCCTAAGTTAATCTTTTTTTTTTCATACTAATTTAGTGCATCATGATAAAAAAATTATTAATTTGAAAAGAAAGGTTAATATTTTTTTCAATTATTGAAGTTGTCTTTCTGTCAACATAAAACTTGTAATTGTTATAGTATTATTTGTGGAAGAATGGAAATTAACTTAAAATTACTATTTTAATTTGTTTAATTAATGAAATAAGCAGTTTAAATAATTAAATTATCATAATAGTATATTAATGCTTTGTGTCGAAATGGTGAATACTTCTTAAAGCATTCGACAGTTGATTATTTTCTTTTTTTTTTTTTGGATTGACATTTCCCAGTTCCAATTTTTTTAGTATTTGCTAATTCCTTTTAGATCAGGATTTTAATATTCTTGATAAACAGTAAGAATCAATAATGTCTTCTCTAATATTATGAGCATTGATGGTTAGTCTTGAAGTTAAGCTTCATTCCAGTGATTCATCATTTTTTAATGAAATCTGTTAAACAGATAAGCTTAGCTTTATTGAATGTTTTCCTTTTTATTTACACCTAGTATTATTTTGTATTTATTTGTATCTAACTAGAAGTATGTATATATACACGCTATTTCAATTATGTTCCTGTTTGTCCTTTTTTCTCCTTATTGAAAGGCAAAAACAGTTTTACTTTTGTGCAATCCCTAATACTTTGCTGAATGAAAGTACAAGATTTTAAAAATTAATTAATTTTTACCTTCTAAAACATTTTGTTTTCAGTGCTTTTCAGCTTTCTTATCATATACTTACACCAATCTATTTCTGTTAAATAATAATAAAACCCTATTAAAGATAGTGGTGAGATTGAATGAGAATTTAAAATTAGCAGTTGTAAAATTAAATTTTCCCTTTGATTAATTTCCCAATGAAAGTTCCTAAAGTATTGTTTTGGAGGGAGCTTAAAAACCTTGTGTATTTGAGATAATCAATGTTTGAAATATAATTTTTTATATTCAAGTTTTCATAAAACAGATTAAATGAAACAGAAGAATAATTAATTTAATACTTAGCATATTGACAAAAACTTATCTATAAGGAGGAATCCAGCCACAAAAAAATGACAATAATATTTAATGATATGCAGTATTTGTTTTGAAATATTGAACTACTGCTCAAAAGTAGGGGGGCCAATATGTTTGAAATGCGCTATATATATTATTAAAAAGCCCCAAAAAATTATATATTATTATATTACATATGGCTGTGTTTAATGTTTACCTTTAATGCTCTCAGTAGGGTGTATTTAAGATAATCAATGTTTGAAATATCATTTTTCATATTCAAGTTTTCATAAAACAGATTGAATAAATTTAATACTTAGCATATTGATAAAACTTATCTATAGTAATACAGCAGAAATCCAGCTACAAAAAAATTCATTTTTTTTTTTTTTNGTTTACATGAAGTCCTGTGTGAACCAGTTACATATAACTCATACGAACATTGGGAATAAACTTGTATTTTTTTCTTCTACATTTTTCTATTTTTCTAGTAGGGTCACGTTTTGGTAGTTAAAACCCTAGGTGTTTTCAGCCTACATATTAAAGCAGCCATAACTGTAACTTTTTCCTCTGAACTTTTTTTTTTTTAGATCACTTACAAAACAAGTTTTTGTGACTGAGAATAATATTAAAAATAAAATATTACTTATAGGTATCATATACAGTATTTGGTTTTTATTACTATTGCTTTATTAAATATAAAAAGAGGCTAAGGAGTGCCATAGATTATTTATGAAAGTTCTATTACAAGTCTTGCTTTGTCTATGTATCGATATTTTCTTTTAAAAATTAATATGCCTAATTTTCAAATCCAATTATCCCAAATACTGTTCCATTGAAAGCATTGAATACATGCGATCTTACGGTAGATAATATAAGAAGATTAAACATATTTATTTTATGTTTTATGATTTAATGCTTCTTTAAGGAAATAAATAAAAATTTAAAAATAAAATAAAGTGTTAATTTTGCATTTCAGATCTATATGCTTTACTTATAAACTGTGCATGGGACCAAGAATGAATTTACTTAAATTTATTTTTGTTTTGTATTCTCTTTCATAATCATTCATAAAATAAACCCACTAACAATATAAATTACTGATTTTGGTATGGAATTGTAGAAATGGAAAGGTTTAAAAATCAAGAAAACTTTTATAGAAAAAAAGATGTTCACATGAAAAATGAAAATACAATTATAAATGGTAATGTTATTGAGATTAGAGCAACTAATCCTGTTTGTGCCTGTGCATGCACATGCGTACATACATTGATGCATATATATTTGTGTGTGAACATGTATGTATAAATTTTGAACCAATGAATAGTTTTAGTGAATTCTGAAGGAATGTAACTCTGAGAGTTATAAGGAATAAAATACTGTTGAATTTGGTTCAGTGATAGCTAAGTTTAACAATTTTTTATTCCTTATAATCGTATAGCTTCGCCCTACTTCTCTAAAAAAATAACTATGAGAGCTTTTCTGAAAGTTTTTTGGATAATATTTCTGATCCTATCTACTAGGCACCAAAAATGACAAAAACATTATATAAACTGTAATGCAGTTGATGAATATATATATATGTATATAGTAAATAAGAACAGGTGGGATAAAGATAGTAGTGAATATACAAAAAGAAAAAATTGCAAAGAGTAAAATTTTGGTGTGGATTTCTCGCTCTTCATCAGTGAGAAGTGATGAGAGACTCCTGGGTGAGAAATCTCCCCAGAAATTTTACTCTTAGTAATTTTTTCTTTTTGTGTGTTCACTACACTCTTTATTCCACCTGTTCTTATTTACTATATATATCATAGCCACGAGTTTAATATATATATA
>KZ807017.1:398300-424974 GCA_000696205.2 Oncopeltus fasciatus
AATAAAACCACAAAATAAAATATTTAAAAATTAAAATTTAATATAATAAATGACGAGAGCCGACAAAATGCATGACAATGTCAGCTACTTCGAGTTTAAGACGAATTTCTCGTCTTTCTCGTAAGTTAGGCTCTCGCTAATGAAGAGGGAATAGAGTGAGATATCTAGCCTGTCCTTGTGGTGTAAAGGTCAGCACGCGAGGCCCGGATAGCAAGAGATCCAGGTTCGATTCCTGGCGAGGACGGATAGATTTTTTTATTCTGTTCCCTCTCATGAATTAATTATAAGGCTATACCTGGAGTTCAATAAAGATTTATCTGAAATAGTATGATTTTTCATATTTTAAATTAAAAAAATTGTTTTCTCCTGGATCTTGTTTTAGGAAAACTACTAGATAAGTTTTGGTCATGATTAGTTTACAAAATTTATCAACTATTAGAACTTTTAGTATAATTATGTACTGCTATTTTCTTTCTAGAATTTTAAAAGTTTTTAGAATATATTTATCTATTTCTTAAAAGAATGTCTTTCAAGATATTTTATTTTATTGGCTTTAGACCTTTTGTTTACTAAATTTTGATTTTAGTTAATTGAGTTTCAGTTTAATGCTCATAATTTTCTTTTTGTTTTTTTTTTCTTTAGAGAATGTGGAACCGAGGAATAAATTCAGAAGCAGTGCTGCGGTCATTGAGTAAAAGTGGTGGTGGAGGGGGAGGAGAGCGAGGTGGGGGACTGAGGGGTGCTGGTGGAACTGGCGGAGGGCGTGGTGGGAGAGGAAGAGGTGGTGCATTTTACAGGGGAGGAGGGGAGCGTTATGATGAGGGTGGTGATGCTCCCTTCCCTAGACAACGCCCCTTTGAAAGATCACAGGTGAACCCTATTTTTTAATATTATTTAATGATATTTAAGTGCTTATATTCTGCAAGATTTTTACCACATCAACCAATGTTGTGTGAATTTTCACAAAGTTTTTTCCATAAATGAAATTTGTAAGAAGGAACGCATCAATATTCTCTTAAAAAACACTTCTCCATATCAATAATATTCAAACATAAAACCATTTTAGTAGACCTTAACTAAATCAATCAATAATTTTTAGTAGAGATATGCATTTATAAAATTTATCCATTTATCAAAGAGAATTTTACTATTAATAAAACTGAAGTGTAGTTAAAACTTAAAAACTGAAGTTTAGTTTAGTTGGAAGTATTTGTGATTTTCAGAAATAGTGTATAGTATACATTATGATTTATTTTTTCTTCAATTTATTTATGATTATTTAAAAAAAAAATAGTAAATTTGGAGGTAAATTTTTTGACTGTCAAGTTCTATAAAGAGGATTATCAGGAATTGTTCTTGGTAGTTAAAGAGTTAAAAACTAATTTGCAACCAAAAAAGTTTTTATTTTAGCCAATGTTGTTTTGGTCTGAATTTCAGGCCTTCATCAGGGCAAATAGGGTGATGGGAATAGTGAGACTCATGCTCAACAGTGTCTAAATCGTGAATGAAATAGAAAGCCATATCTACGAATGTGACCAAGAGAGTTGAGTGACTCTCTTCTTTTAAATTACCAAGTGTAATTCTCAGTCAAATCATTGAGCTGTGGTACATCTAGTTTTTCCCCCATTTTCACTATAAGATTTTATTGGTGCCTCCTCCCTAATTTATGATTTTATAAGTATATTAATGGTGGTATGAGTAGTACTTCAAAGCTTCATAATTAGAGACAAGAATAATGAAAGGAAATACATATGCCCTGGTAAACACTAAACCCCATATTGGGTTGATGATGCTTTCAACAATAATAAATGCTTCATTTGGTCAGTTGAAGTATTTTCACTTCTATAATAAATGCTGGATCTATAACACATATCCTATGGTCCTCTTCCAAAGGAGGGAGCTATTGCCAAATACCGATGTAAAGGAAGATGGCCTGAGAAAACCAGAAGCTTGAAGAAATAACAAAACAAACTTGCCGGGAAGGCTTATCTTGTGAATACTGGCTACATAAATAACTTTTAAACCAAGAGTGAATGACTGCAATGATAAAGGACCTGCTTCATTCCAAAAGAATAAGGCTAATCACTACTTAATTTCTTTCATAGTCGCTCACTAGGACGACCATGAAAGAAATTAAGTGCTATATAAGGGAGCAGGGAGAAGTGCCTAAGGGCTTCCAGACTCTTTAGGGAGTGAGGTAAGAGGTCAGGTTTCCTGTTCACACTTAGTGTTATTAGAATATTTGATATCCAGGTAAGAGAAACTTTCATTTTCAGAAAAGCACAGATTTTAGGATTTATGACTGGTTTAGATATAATTAAAAGGTGAAGGATATTCTCATTAAATCCCCGCATGAAGCGGCTAAAATGGGGTTATAGTTCAATGAGGGCGATGGTATGTATAGGGAACAATACTATTTGAGTGGGCTGGTGATTTTATATTCCTGGGACATTAATGATTACAGACGACTACATCAAGACTGAAATTCATAGGATGTTCATTGAAGTTAATAGAAGCTCCTTTGGAGTGATCAAATACTTCTGCTGTTATGTGCTTTCCAGAGCCACAAAGCTCCACCTGAACACATGACCCTTACGTCTGTGAAATCTGGGTGTCCCAAGGCACTACATCTTTGATTGACTTCCAAATTTTGATTAAATATTTTTTTCTTTTTTGAAATCTTGGTAGAGGATTCATTTTCTATTTCTCTCCATAACTTTCAAAATTCATGACATTAAGTTGGCATTTCACATTGTAGACAGCCCTTTGCAAAAGTGGGTGTTACATTCTGCTGGCTGACAGCATGTTCTTTCTTGTTCTGATCGTGCCAAATATTTTCTGTTCTGAAAAGTCTTTGTTTTCATAGCCCTGAAACAATAATTTTGCATTCCATCTAAACTTCTCATATTTAATTCTATGCTAGTACAAATTATGATGATGTGAACAATATGAAAGTGTGTAAGGAAAAATACTTTTAAAGAACTTTTTAATTTCAATGAATAATTTATTTTAATTTAACATGTAACCAAAACGTAAAACTACATTATTTAAAATAAATTGAAAATCAATTTATATCCAATTTTCTTTAATTTTATATGTAAAAAAACAACTATTTTTTTTTATTGAAAATGACAATAAGAGACTTAATATTGAATAATTGCCTTTTAAATCCCCACATTGTATAAGTAAAATTAAAAATAGGTGGTTACAAAATTACTGTTAATAACCATGTTATCAAACAATTAATGAGAGGGAATAGAATATAAAAAACTATCTGTCCCAGCCAGGAATCGAACCAGGATCTCCTGCTATCCGGGCCGGTGTACTTGCCAGTTATACTACCAGATCTGGTACAGATCCTGGTTCGATTCCTGGCTGGGACAGATAGTTTTTTATATTCTATTCCCTCTCATTAATTGTTTGAAATTTACGTGGGATAAAATACCACAACCAAATTAAATATTTTATAACCATGTTATCGTTTTGTTTTATCTAAGTAAGGTCTGTTAAGCCTTGCATTAATTTTATTTTCTATGGTGGGGATTTATAATAAAAAAGGAAAAAGAATGAGAAAATTTATGTGAGATATGAAATGTCTTAGTCTGCCAGTGTTTATTTTGACTGACTTTACATGCTTTCACTTCTGCCCCAGTCGGAAGTTGATGGAGAAAATTCTCTACTGCTCCGATGCGAGAAAATGGAGAATACAATATAACCATGTCTAAAAACACCATGGAACTTCCAAGAATGAAACCAGCTGGATCAACAGGTTAAGGATATTGTTATTGAAGGCTGGTTTTGGGACTGCTTACTAGAGGTCAACAGCAGACAGTAGTTCAAGTTGTCTGAAGTTTAGTTGTACCACAGTTTGGAGCTATAGGAATATATACTATTCATTCTATTATCACTTGTATTATCCTAATTATGCCACTTGAGTTGTAAAAAAAAATTTTGAAATTCGGACCTGGATAAGTAACACTGAAATATTGCAGTTAATTATTGTTAATTAAACTTTCAACCTTACATGATAGAATATTTACAATTTTTTAGAGTTGATTCAAAGTGTCCTGAAGCAAAAAAAAAAAAAAAAATTAATTTAAATATAAAAACTTCAGTTGAATTCTTTAATGCTGAAAAATCTACTTAAATATATACTTTCTAAAATGTGTTATAATTATGATACTAGAAAAATTTGTTTTGCTCATTTTGTTCCAAACTATTATTGCATTTTAATTAAATTACAGAAATGATGTTTATTTGAAAATCCTTATCCATTTAAAGTAGAAATGATAGGTTACGGTCAAATCTATATAATAAAAAAATGTAGATTTCAGCTTATTTTTCAAGGTGGCCAATAACTGTCTCATCAGGTTCACTGCGGAGAACAGATACAATCTTAATGTTAAATGCCATTAAAATTAGTTTAGTAATTATCAAATTACTAGATTTACGATTTTATCAGAACATATTACTCTAGAGAACACATTTTTTGTTGGGTTAGATCTGACACCGTTTTTTCACTTATTCTTGGCATCTGTATCTGAGAATAACCTCAGATTTTTGTCTATCACGTCAACTTTTTAAACTACAGGATATCCTCAGAAATCATAAAAATCATGCACTTAAAAGAACATAAAGTAAAAACGTACCAAATAAACAGTTTACAAAACATTTAATGTAAGTTAAATTGAGTTCATACATATAAAATTGTTTAATTAATGAACATTACTTAAAAATTAGCGTTTGTACCTTTTTCTGGAGTGTTTAGTTTGTGTACATTCACGCTTGATGCTCCAAGAATAGTTTGCCATCATGTGTACGTCCCATCTACCTTGATACCTTGCTTCCACGTTGAAAGTATTGGAGAAATGCCCTTTCTCGTGTTCGAAAATAGGATACTTTGGCTCCCTAGTAAGTTTTTCTCATTGAGTCGTGATGCTTTCTAAGAGCTCTGAAGCTTTTTTTGATAGTCCCAAATCTCTTACCAAATCTAGCTCTTGTTCGATTCCCTTACGTATGGAGTCATCTTCTTTGTCGAAATCTTCATATTTGGAATCGCTTTCACCTGCACCATATCTGTATTCCCCTTCTTCCAAAGAGGGAAATTCATTGAAAACTGACACGGGGACTTCGGCTGAATGGGGTATTGGGCGCATAGCTGATGGTAAACTAGGATACTCTATTTTACATTTGTTTTTCTTGTTATATCCTGATGTTTCCACTACATAAAAGTAACAATTACTTGAATGATCTTTGGGCTCGCGCCAAATCATATAGGTATATACCAAATGGAAGCTAAGCACGTGTTCCCTTGGTCCACATCCGTGAACCCTCAAAACGCTGTTACACACTATGAGGTACCCATGCTTTATCTTGATCACCAAACTTGGTGAAAATTCACTTTAAAATAGGCAAAATATTCTTGTCTAACAAATGTACTGATGTTTTTCCTTTGACTGGGAATGGTAAAACTCGTTTTAAAACTGCTCTTAACATGAAAACAAATCAGAGTCCACATCATAGAACATTTTAGCTATGTTAATCAATATAATATTTTGTCCCCCATCTTGATTCATTAAACAAAAAAAAAAATTTGAAAAGATAAATAATACGGAAAATTACTGTAGAATTTAAAAAAAAAAAGTGAAAATTTAAATTAAGTACTTTGGCTTTTTAAGTAATTTATTTAACCATAAAATAACAGATTTATTTATGTTTTTATTTTAAACTTGAGAGAATTTATGTTTATTGAATAGCCTTTTCCCGTTTCTACTTTTGGGAGTATAAAATATTAAACCATAGGTCCCTGTTAGCAATTTTAAATTGGTTCCCTGCTTAAATTTGCTTGCCCTATATAAATATAATATTAAAACTATGTTTGAAAACCATTACCAGAGTGATTTGGTTTTTTTGCTACATCTTAGATGACATCATTGTGTCTAACTGCTGAATATTGTTAGTCAAGTTTTAATACTTCTACTGAAGCTAACTACTTTTTTAACTAAGTTAAAATAAAGGAAAAATAAAATATTTTATTATTAACGCTAACAGCTAATAGTAGCTATTATCACAATTATGATTTTCAGAATGAACGGGAGCGAGGACGAGACAGCTGGTCTGAGAGGAATGGGGGAGAGGGCCGCGGGGGCGGTCGAGAAATCAACTGGAGACGGGGCCCGAAGAGTGGTGGAGTTGCTGGTGATGATGATGACAGGCGGTACTGGTGGCCTATCACAGGTATTTACTATTGATTCAGGTTTTAATACATGTAATTTACATTAGTGTTCAAGATGATACTATTATGTATATTAATATCTTATATTAAGAATGTTTTTGTCATTTTATATTTTTATTTCATTTAATTGGTGTGTAATACAAATTTAAAAAGGACGTTTCTAGGCCTTTTTAAATTTTTATTTAAGAAGGAAGACCATTTTCTTTTAGGAAATGGTCTTCCTTCATTACTTGGAAATAATTATAAGAAGGTTGGGAGTAATGTTTTATTTATTGTTTTTAGGACCCCTTTTGCAGTTGTTACACTGAATAAAGCTAAACAAACCCTTATACTAACCCAACTGACTATGATAAAGCCCTATAGAAAATTGAAAAGAGACAAAAGAAAAATGTTAAAACATAATTAAAGAGCAATATGTTGAAAAAAAATTTAATTTTAAGCTCATAAAAACTAATACTGAAAAATGAAAAAACTAATACTGAAATGAAAAAGAAGAAAAATACATCTCACACTAAAAGCACAAGGGCAATGACGAAATTGTGAATGTGCTTTAGCAACTCTCCTTCTGGGACATAGTAATATTTACAAAAAACAATTAAATGTGCTTAAGATCAAACAATAAAAGCATTAGTATAAGTATGTCATTTATCAGAAAATAAGAAAGGACATTAATAAATTTAACAAATAAATGTTCACGTAGGCTTCGTCGGTCGTCAGATGTATTTACCATTTCATCTTCTGGGTTGGACCGAGTCAAATTGTTGTTATTTGCCGAGCTTTCGCACATCATGTGATGGCTTCTTCAGGGCTGAAAGGAGAATGAGAGTTGTAAAGAGAGATTTTTAAAAATCTAGATGGTATATATTTACCATGTTTTATACACCAGGTGGTGTATAATCCCGGCGCGGTCTTGTCCTTGGGCGAAGTCTGCCTTCCCATTGGTTGATACTGTGTTCTGGGGGCTGGTCTCTGGAGTAGTCAGGTAGCTGGTCACTGATTGGTTGGATCCTCTTGTCAATTAGCACTGGTTTCCAGTTTTTGCTCAATCTGTATCTGTCTTTGTTGATATTTTCCGGATTCTTGGTTATTTCGATGGCTTCTCTGATGGTTCATCGATAGTAGTTGCTTTCCCGGGCCAGTATTGAGGCATCTTCGAATTTGATGTAGTGGCAGGTGTTGGCGAAGTGTTCTGCTAGAGCTGACCTTTCTGTGCGTCCGTGTTTGATGTCTGCGATGTGTTCTTTGAGACGTGTGTCTATCGTCCTTCCGGTTTCACCGATGTAAGAAGTTTCGCATGAGTATGGAATCTTGTAAATTCCTGGAGTCCGAAGTCCAAGTTTATCCTTAGGTTTCGGGAGGATGTCTGTTATTTTTCTGTCCGTGTTGAATGTTGTTCTTATTTTGTGATTTTTTAGTATTCGGGCGATCTTCTCTGTTGTCCCTTTGACGTATGGGATGGTCACTTGTCCTTGGAATTCTTCGGCTTCTCGTTCTTCCTTGTTGTGCTGCATATTTCTCTTTCTCTGGATCTTGTCTATAGTGTTGCGGTCGTAGCCATTCTTCATGAAGGCGGTCTTCAAGTGTCTTCTTTCTTTCGGTAGTTGGGCTGGTTTAACAAACAAATTAACTTATCTCTTGTGTCCTGTGAAATTTATTGGAAACTTAATATCGCCGGAAGACTTAAATATAACCTTGCATAAAGAAAGATGCAATTGGCTCTCATAAGTCTTGCCTGAGATAATATTGTTATAAGAAAATTGTAATATTAAATTCCAAATGTGCTTACTTGTAAATCTTAAGAACATTTAAAGAAATATGGAAAACAAAGAACAATTTTACAAAAGTATTTTGTATTAAAAATATAAATTAAAATGTATTTGACTTGAATAAGTGTACAAAAATGTTTTTATCAGTCACAATAGTATTTTATGTTTATAATTACTATAATTTTTAGTTATTTTTTATGACAATTATAATAAAAAGAAGTATATAATGATTTTGTTATTTCTGTTTAAAAGACTTAGCTGCGTTAAACATTTTCTTAAAGTGTTGGGGACAAAAGGAAAAAAGCAAAAAAAAAAAAAAACAAACAGGTTTGTAACAACGAGAAATTAGTAAAGTATCTGATTTCGGGAGACATGAAGTTAAAACAAAGAAGTAGCATGGACTACTAAAAGGATTGAATGAAGGATGAGGTTTATTGGAAGGATTACAGAAGATCAATATTAGTTACTAAGAGAGTGAACTGAGTATTTGATAATAGGAAATAAAATAATAGGGTGGGTATTGAGTAGAAAGGTTCAAATAGAGAAAATAATGAAGAAAATACTGACAACAGGAGGAAGGGAAGAGCTTTTTTAACTAGCATACCAGAGAAAGTACTCAGTGAATATTGAGGATAATTCAATAAAGATGTTCATAAACCCCTTGAATAGAAGTACCCCCTAGAGACCCCCTATGTTCCAGGTGTGCACAGTCAAAGAAAAAAAAGACAAGGAAGAGAACAATAGCTGATCAGATGGAGGGAGTTGTAAAGCGGAGGTAATGTGAATGACTAAAATGTTGAAAATGGAGATAGATGGGTGGTCAGTGACATGTTTAGCAGAATAGGTTTGAGCATAGGTGAAGGCAGAGGCTCTTGACAATAAGAACAATTTAAACAATTAATGAGAGGGAATAGAATTAAAAATCTATCTGTCCCAGCCAGGAATCGAACCTGGATCTCCTGCTATCCGGGCCGGTGCATTTACCAGTTATGCTACCAGGACGCGCTAGATGTCTCATTCAATTCCCTCTACACTAGCGAGAGGCTAACAATGTCAGCTCCTTCGAGTACAAGATGAAGTTCTCGCCTTTCTCGTGGGTTAGCCTCTCGCTAGTGTAGAGGGAATTGAATGAGACATCTAGTGCGTCCTGGTAGCATAACTGGTAAATGCACCGGCCCGGATAGCAGGAGATCCAGGTTCGATTCCTGGCTGGGACAGATAGATTTTCTATTCTATTCCCTCTCATTAATTGTTGAAAATTTACGTGGGATAAAATACCACAACCAAATAAAATATTTATTAAGAATAATTTAGATTGGATTGAATTGGATACATTTTCTGCTTGAAATATAGGAATATTATGAAGATTGTTCATCAGGAGAGCTAAGCTATGTTCAGTTGTAACTTGTTAGTCATTGTCTATTCCAATCCAAAGCAACCTGGATCTTTACAGCAATACTTCTTTGAGTTTAGAAAAATGTAACAAAAGATAAATTTGGGAATCAGTGGCTTATTGTTAAGAATGCTTTTTATAGTTAACAATTTTGTATTACAAATGACAGATCATTTATTGGGAGCATGTGATCATAGTGATCATTTGCCTTTCATCGTGTTCTTGCAGAGTCTTTTACCTCCTACCAAGATTTCCCAGTTTATTATTTATTTTGTAATGTTCAATTCACAATGAAATCTATCTCTTTTTAACAATTTTTAGTGCAAGGGAACAGAATACAAAATCTTAACTGTCCCAGCCAGGACTCGAACCTGGATCTCCTGTTATCCGGGCCGGTACATTTACCATTTATGCTACCAAGACAATTCTGATAAGTTATTAAATTCCCCGCACTAGTGTCGAGAGTCTAACCTCCGAGGCCGACGAATATATCGTTTAATATAACATTGTGAAGCTGTTTAAATGACTCTCGTTATTTACTTTTTAATTTTATAAATATTATTTTTTTGTGGTATTTAATCCCACATAAATTTTAACAATTTTTAGTGCAAGGGAACAGAATAAAAAAAATAATTATTAGATGTTTGTTGGGGTTCGGTCAAGGTATATCCATAAAAATACAAATTAAAAAAATACACTTTTTTTTTAGATTTGTATATTTTTGGATTTACCTTGACCGAACCCTAACAAAAAAAAATCTAATAATGTATTCAAATGGAGAGTTTTTTTGACTGTAGATATTGTTATTAGATGATTTTAGTTGGGGTTCGGTCTAGGTAGATCCAAAAAAATACCAATTTAACAAGAGTGTACTTTTTTAAGGATTATCTGCAAGCGTTTCGGCTTACATTGTTTTTTAAATTCTCTTACATAGCTTTCTACATTCATACTTTTGATATCGCATTACATTATGGTAATTCTATATTATAATATTGTCAATTATTATTGTATTCTCATGACATTTCTACAGCCCTAAAGATGGCTTACAATGTAAGCCGAAACGTTGGCAGATAATCTTTATAAAAATACACTTTTGTTAAATTGGTATTTTATTGGATCTACCTTGACCGAACCACAACTAAAATCATCTAATACTAATAATATGTTTTTCCTTTCTCTTATATATGTCCAGTTTTAGCTTCATTGTTCATATGTTTATATTGTAGATTATACTCACTCTTATTGTTAATAAAACAATATAACATTAAATAATAACATTCCTTTCTATATATATTTTATATTAGTATATTTTTTTATTTTAGTGAAACCTGTTTTTATATTTTGTTTTTATGTTGTTTCTCAGCCCTGAAGAATGTTTGAAATTTAGGCCAAAACATTGACAGTACTGAAAAAATTTTTGTTTACAAATTAGTTTTTATTTATTAAAATTCCATGACTGAATCCTCATGCATCCATTCTCCATTAGTCATATTTAAGTTAAACACTATAGTGTTAAGGAGGTGCAAGCTCACTTTTGCTTACCTAAGTGGAATGATTTTGACAGGTTCACGCTGTTTCCATACCCTATTACCTAAGGTTTATATTGCTTATAGATTTATAAACCTATAAATAATAAATAAATAAATAAAGCTTATATATAAGCTACTAAGGGAACTAAACTCTTAGTAACTAGTTAATCCTTCTTTTGAGAGGATTGGAAAAATTTTTCCTTGTATTGTGAGTTGATGCTGCTTTACACAAATCTATGCATGTACTTTTAGGGTTTGTCTTGTTGCCTATTGCTATTGGTATAAAGAAAGTATCTACAAAAAATAAAAATAAAAATAATAAAAGCAAATAAAATAAAATAATTAGCTAAGTCCCATTTTTACCCTCCCTCATTGAAATGTTTTCAATAAACCATCTCAGAATTCAAATGCTTTCTAGCTCTGTTTTACCCCTTTTATCTTAGACTCTCTCATAACATGTCTAGATTATTATCAACTCACTATTAGTTAGTAAAAGCCCTTTATATCTAGGTTTTAGAAACAATGCAAGTTGGATTATTTATTGAATTTCATATTGACTAATAGCAAAATTATAAAAGTTTGACTTCATCATCTTGCTTTGAATAAGTTGTACTTTGATTTTTTTTTTGGATTAAGCCCCAAATTTTATTTAATTTTGCGAATAAAACTAATTTTTTTAATGTGTGTATTTTCCTTTTATTATTAGGTCGAAGCAACAATTGGAGAAATGAAGATTATGGAGATGGAAACCCAGCTCACTCTACCCCTAAAAGCAGTAGTAGCCACCATCTTCCTGAATGGTAAAGAAATTAGTTTATTTTGATTTGCATCATTTTCAGATATTTTTCTCTATAAATTATAATTGAAAATAATTGGTATATCTTTCTTTCTATTAAATAATTCATAAAAATCATAACTGAGTTTTGTCCCTAAAGTTAAAAATTTGGAAAGTATTTTCTCAAACTCTCCAATATTTGCTCTATTCTCTGTGTTTATATATATAGATTTTCTATTCTATTCCCTCTCATNTATATATAAGAGTATTCGTTTATTATGTTTTATATGTGTAGAATATCTCATATTTATATGAAGTTAGCCAATTTTTATTGCTGCAATGGCTTTGGCATAAACAATAATTTTCCAACGAAATATTCTTTATTTTGATATAACTTATAATGTTAGTAATAAAGAAAATTTTATAATAATAGTAATTTTTTTTTTTCTAATTACAAAAAATGCTTGGAATCCTTGCCTGTCGGCTGCAGTCTAAGATATATCTGTGATTAATCCCTGAGATTAGAATAATAATAATAATAATAATGAATCCATACCTGAAAAGGAGTTCCAGGATGTATCAATCGAATTCCTATCTAGAGCACTGAGAAAAACTCAGAATTGGAAGGATAAATAAAATCCGGACCGAACTATTATTTTTCTTTTACCAATTCATCCAGGCACCTGTTGAGTGTCCTCACTTTTTAGGTGAAAGCTTAACCTATCTCAAATTAAAGTCATGAAATCCAGCAGATCCAGCTAATTAGCTATAATCTATAATTATAGATCAATCACATGTCTCCATTCCGTTTATTAGCTGCTTACCTCATGTTTTGCTGATATTATATACCAAGCAGTGTATTCTCAATATGGGTTGATAGATCCAACCCAAATAGGGTTTGCGCAAGGTTCTTATGGATGCAAGGAACTCCTTATAATTGATTCAGTAATCACAGAACATGCAATTCACAAGAAGAGAAATTTAAGTACAGCGTACATTGATTATGGGAAAGTATATGATTCGGTGCCACATAATTGGCTGTTTGAAACTTTAATGATTCACAAAATTAAAACCAAGTTAGTAAATTTCCTCTAACATGCAATATTGGAAGACAGTGTTAGTTTGGATCCAAGCTCAGATATCATTTCCAGGAATGAATTCCCTATTCTAGAGGAATTTTTCAGGGAGTCTGTCTTAAGTCCATTATGGTTTATTCTTGCTTTGAATCCGCTATCATATTGGAATAATTAATATACCTAATTATCATATATGATTAATATGCCGTGTTATTAGAGGCTATGGCCATAAGGATACTTACAAGTATTTAGGGCTCGCTCAGGCACGTGAACTGGAGCAGAATATAAAAGAAACCCTGTGTAAGTTTCCGCACAGACAGAAGTTTGAGCATGTAGTGGTCTCTAGCGCAAATTTTTCATTCTCCTCAAATTCCTTTTGCACTTCATTATTGACATACTCATTTGTTGTGATATGATGGATGTCCACAGTTTCGGATGCCATGTAAAGAAAAATCTGTACGGCCCTCACAGAATTTAGAGAGAATCATTCAGGCTCAGCTGTGGAATGGATTTCTTTTCCTTGCTCAGCTAGTGGTTGAGTGATTATAATTTTGTGGTTTCTACATGATAAGGCAGTCTTCCAAATAAGAAAATACTTTTCGGTAAGCCACGATGAACTTCTAATCGCAGTAAAATGTTCTATGGATATTGGATTCACGCCTCTAAATCTTGCCAGATAAATAACTTTATCAGAAGAAACTGCTTTACATGATCAACATGTCCCACAGGCATGGAAAAGAAAACCACTTCATGGACAATTCCAGACCATGCTGGATTTTGATTGTATGGACAAAGTGGAATCTAATGCATAACTTGTAAGAGGAAGATTGTTTCCTGAAACCGAAGGGTTTATATCAGCACTCCAGTATCAGATAGTGCCAACAAAATATTACCTCAGCAAGACAGTAGACGATAAGATCATAACAGATCTAGCTTGCCGTATATATGGTGGATATCCTGAAACCATCTTTCATATAATGTCAGCGTGTCCAATATTAGCGCAAAAAATATTTAGAGAGGCATAATAATGTTGCCAAAATAATACATCTAACATAATGTTTGCTGACTCGTCTGTTAACAAAAGATATCCACTATTATAGATAATCCCTCTCATCAGTCCTATAGAGAACCAAGAAAATACCATTTATTGGGACTTCACAGTGCTGTCAGATCACACTATCGTGCATAACTGTCCTGACTTGATCTGGCATAATAAAATAAAATTATGAGTATTTTTGATTGACGTCGCGGTTCCGAATACTAGAAACTTAACTATTGCGTGCATGGAAAAAAAAAGGAAATAACGCGAGCTCTCAGCTGAAATTTTAACACAATGAAGGAAAGTCAAAAGTGTCAAAATGATCCCTATTATAATTTCAGCACTTGGTGTGGTGCCTCATACATTATCTGGCAGTCATGAAGGATTAATATGTCAGATACAAGAGGCAGTATTATTATCAACATGTAACATATAAGGACAGTTTTAGGAGACAGTTGGCATAAATGGAGAACAAACAGCCTGCATCGAATGTACAATACCAGAAAAATTAGGTAGGAATTATTTCAGATAAATAGCCTGAGGATCTATGAGACAGTTGGGCACCTGCCTGCTTTAGAAGGAGGGCTGATAGTTTTTCAGATTGTTGAAAATGTTTGAATAAGTTAAAGAAATTTATTTTATTTCAGTTCTGTCATTGATTAGATTGTGCTGTAAGTTATGTTTACTGTTTCAGATAATAAGCATTTGCGTGAGTGGGGTTCAGTGGGAAGAAGAGTATTATTTTCTATGTCTAATGTGTTTTCGTCATGGATGGTGTGTATTGTGAGGGCAGCCTTTATTTGCTTTTTGGTTGTGTCAGTTTTGTGATGATTCTATGGGAAAAAAATGTTTTTGGTTTGTATGAACCATAGTAATTAGGAGTGAAACAAGGAAATCTGTAGATGGCATTGCTTTTGTTAAGAAGGGGGATGGGGTCTTTAATGTGGGTGTAAATAGATTGAAATTTGTTTGAAAAAGCAAGGAGAGCTTACTTTTTTCTGATAGTTTAGGAATGTAAGGAAGGGAACGAAAGGTAAAGTCATTGTTTAGGGAAGGGGGTTTGGTTTGAGAAGTGGAATGTAAAAATTGTGAAAAACAGTGAATTGTTATGTTTGAATTTGTGACAATAAAGCAATACAAAAAAAAAAACAAAAAAAAAAACTTATTATGATATTTATGAATATAATTTTCGGGGGTTGGTCAGTGCTCCTTATTTTTTAAGTATAGATATCAAAATTTAAAATTTTCATTGCAAAACCCTGAAAAGAAACCATTTTTTATTGAAATCGATTGAGTTCTTAAGGGAAAGATTTAAATTTATAATTATATCTTTGTTGTTATTTGAGCTAAGAGAAAGTTTTTTACATAATAATGTTTGTGTCTATAATGGAAGAAATTGACTACTGTTATGGTGGATAGTGAGTTCCCCCACTCTTTCTTTTTGGCTAGTTTTGAGCAAAGCTTAGTTACATTCCTTTTATGCTCATTGTTCTCTCCGGCATATGTATTAAATTTATTATTTCTTAACTTATTTGTATCCATCTTTTATTAAGTCAGATAAATCTGCTAAGATGTGCAACTCCTGCATAAAGTATTTTTTAAATTCAAATGCAGTTGGCATTAGTTGAAAAATGTTGCAAGATTTAACAGAGTATCTTATTATAAAACTCTATCTTGCAAAAACTGTTTAGAACTATATCGAATAAAGAATGTGTTATTTTTTCTAGGAATAATTATATTGAGTTAATTATACTTGATGTATAACTAAATAAATAGAGGTTGTACTCTTTTAGTTTCTATTACTCATGAATGAGCTTAAAACCTTCAGGGGACTAATTTATCATGTTTTTATTTTAAAAATGCTAATAACTTAACTTTTTAGGGCTACTGAAAAAAATAGTGAAGGTGGTGGTACTTTTGATTCTTCAGGAGCATTCCATGGTGCCTCGGAACAGGCTGAAGAAGAAGAAAACAATAAAAGGAATGAAGTAAGTTATGTTGAAAATCCTGATATATTATTTTTAATTTATAATTGTAGTTATTATATAATTTTTATTAAAATATATTGCATTACATTTATTTATTTTTCTACTCTCAGTGTCAAAATGTTAGACATGCCCATTGAAATTAATAAAACTTTCCATGTTTTCTTTATTTTTGATTGAAAAAAAATTTTTAAGTGCAGTTTTATGCATAAATTATGATATTGAAATGGGGGCAATGTTCTCAGACCTTGAGGATTATTTAAATCCAATATCAGTAAATATTGACATTTTACATGCGTCAAAATGATAGACACACTTGTTGTTTACTATTTTCTTAATCCTCCACAGTTGAAATCGTTCTGAACCTTTTCTACTTCAGTGTAGTGTTAAATTTGTTCGCTAATAGACCTAAAATAAAACGTGAGTTATGGGGAAAAATAAGTGTTTCTCCGAAGAAGAGCGCCGTTTGTCTTCACTCCACTTCACATGAGTTGTAGGGAAATAGCCCGCCGAATCAAGCAGAGTTTTTCATTGGTCGGAAAATTTATTCGGCACGGGGAGACATATGGAACCCACTGTTCTTCTGCGCGGCACCCTGTTTTGACATTAAGGGAAAAACAGAATATCCTTCGACTCGCATCCAACTCTTGCAAAACGGCAAGAGCAATTGCTAAGGAAGCAGGAGTTCAAACAAAACTAAGAAATGTTCAAAGATTATTAAAAAAATCAAAAACAATAGTTTAGAACAAAATTAAAAAGAAAACCAGTTTTGACTACCCGTCACAAATTAGCACGGATGGCCTTTGCTCGAAATGTAATGTCATGGACTGAGGAGTGGGAAAAAGTCATTTTTAGTGATGAAAAAAAATTCAATCTGGATGGGCCAGATAAAATAGGGATATTCCTATTATTTTCATGACTTAAGAAAGGAAGAAAAAATTTTATCAAGGCGTCAAATGGGATAAGGCAAAGTTATGGTTTGGGCATCAATTGATTATAAAAAGAAAGGAAATTTGATATTTCTTTCATCAAGGGTTAACTCAACTGAATATAAAAATTTGTTAGAGGAGCAAAAGTTAACATTTAATGAGATGTCTGAGAGCACACTAGTTTTCCAGCAAGACAACGCTCCAATACATTCAGCAAAAATAATTAAAGGGTGGTTTACCAGCAACAAAATTGTCAAATTAGACTGGCTTGCTGTCTCCCCAGACCTAAACATTATCGAAAATGTTTGGGGAATTCTTTCAAGAAGCGTGTACTCCAAATCAAGACAGTTTGGAACAATCGAAGAGTTGAAATCTGCAATTCTGGCTTCATGGGAACAAATACCTCAAGAAACTATCAAAAAATTGTACGATGCATTACCAAACAGAATTTTTGAATTAATAAACGGTGGTGGAAAGGCCATGAAGTATTAAAATGAGTTTTATTTATTTTTACCAGGGAGTGTGTCTAACATTTTGACACTGAGTGTATCTTGAATCTATATGAATAAATATAACACTTAAAAAAAAAAAAAAAATTACAATATATCCTACAATTTTGACAGAAATTATTATTACAGTCTCTAATATTTTTATTTCATATGCAGCCAAAATTCAAATCATAATAATGTTTGGCATTAGTAATAGAAAATTGGGATATAATTAATTATCTAAAATTGTTTGAGTATTTGGGAAGAAAGGGAAGTAAAGACATTTTAGGAAAGAATACTGACTTCTTGCTAAAGATGGTCAAGAAACACTCTCATGGTCATTAATCTCAGTTGTACAATTCTTACATTTCTTTATAATAGGACCATATATGTAAAATGAAAAGTCCATGGAGGAGCTTCACAAACTAAGCAAATTCAAGTTGTGTAATTGATGAATAATTGGATGTCTTTTATTATTAATAAAATGTGTGTTGGATTTCATTTCACTAAATTAAATATTATTTTTGTACTCGAACTTGACATTTCAGGTTACTCCCTTCTCCTATTCAACTGATTTTGTAGCAGAAGCCCTCAAAGAATATCCTCATGTAAAGGCTTTTCTGCAGCTACTACCATAATCTTAATTTGAGACCAGCAATTAATAACTGTGACATACCACACAATTTTTTTAACCTCCCCACTTTTTTTCTCTCCTAAAAATGTACTATTTACTGGCAGGTGTCATTTCTATATGTAGAGATTTATTACCAATTTCCTGGAAGATGTGAATAATTACAGTTATAGATATTTCTCAGAGATAAAATTATGGAATATGAAAGTGTAATCTCTGGTAAACATCCAAACCATTGTTAATTGGCCTTTAAACCATAACAAAGCCTGGTTAGTTAAGAGCTTTGCTTATTTATTTGAACAGGGTTTTTCCAGCTTTGATTGATTCTGCAGCACTTCCTGTTCACCTTCATAACTGTTACTTCTTGCTGTGACACAGAATATTTGCTACACTAAAATTTTTCCAAATTTTTTCTTTAGTAATAATTTTAATAATAGTGGAAGTGGTTTTCTACAGATATTCATTATATCTGAATACCCATGGCACTGGGCATGTTATTCCTCTTGGCCAATCAGGCAACTCTGGTCTTTCTTTTATCTTACTATTATTTTAAAAAGATTTGTAAGTTAATTCTATTCTGAATTTTATTTTCCAGAGAAGTATTGGCCGGAGCCAAAGAGAGACAGAAAGAGAAATTCGAAGAGAGAGGGACCTTTTTTTTGAGAAAGAAAAGAGTGTAAATAAAGATGAGAAGGAGAGGATAACCGGTCGAGAAGAAAGCCCCAAAGAGATCAAGCCTTCAGAAAGAGTGGATTTACCCAAAAGGAAGGAAGAGCCTCCATCACCTGTTGTCCAGTCCCCAAAAAATAAAATCCAGAACTCTCAGAACCAGTCCTCTCAACAGCACCATGAACATTCCCCCCCTGAAACCCCTCAACTAAATTCAAGAGGTAAAGTTTTTTTGAAAATTTTAAAATTATCCTTGGCATTAGTCAAAGCTCTTGCACCTAGCCCAAAATTAAAGTATTTCAATAAAAATTGTAAGTTTAAATTAAAAAACCACAATAGAAAATATGAAATAGATATTCAACTACCCTGCCGGACAAAATTAAAGGATCACTTCAATATTTTGAAATTACTGAACTGTATAGGGTATTTTTGAAAATATTCTTTTTTCTTTGGAGTCACACTTTATTATAAGGGTAATAAAAAATTATTTTCTAGAAATTTTTAATAGGAAAACAATTCAAAAAATAAAAATGTCCTACAGTCTCAAAATGAAAAAGAAAATCTTTGAAATGAAATGAAATAACAAAACTGAATAAAAAGGAAGAATTCGAGGAAAACGATCAATAATTGGTATTCCCACCTCTAGCTCTGATAATTGCTTCCATTCTCCTGCCCATTCCAGCGACCAGGGCTCTTACATGTTGTCCTGGGATGTTGTTCCACTCTTCCACTAACATTTCCCTTAAATCTGTCAAATTTTGTGGGTCTCGGACGTCTTCCAAGCATGTCCCATACATGCTCTATTGGGTTCATATCTGGACTTCTGGGTGGCCAAACCATGACGTCAATTTCTTCTTGTCTGAGGAAATTTTGCACTGATCGAGCAACGTGAGGTCGGGCATTATCGTGCATAAAAATTAAGTTACCTGCGATATTTCTGGCGAAAGGTATTACATATGGCTCAAGTACCTCCCTAATGTACCTGTCAGCAGTTATAGAGCCACGGTTCACAAGAACCAACTCTGTACGGGAGTTTAAATTTATGCCCCCCCACACCATCACTGACCCACCACCAAACACAACCCTTGGAGAAAAAGTGCATGGAGCATACCTCTCTCCCCACCTTCCCCATACCTTTTCCCGTCCATCTGGAGATCGGAGACAGAATCTTGACTCATCGCTGAATAATACGAAGCTCCAATCTTCCTGAGTCCAGTTTAGGTGCTCCCGAGCAAAACCTCAAGCGCTCAACCCGGTGTTCCCTGGAGAGAAGAGGTCCAATAGCTGAAGGATGGGAGGTCAATACATAATCGTTGAGTCGTCTTCTCACGGTTCGCTCTGAAATTTGCACATTCCTGAACCTCTGGAGGAGACCACGCAGACTGTTACCAGTTGATCGGCAATCCTGATGAGCATGCAGTTGCAAAAATCTCTCGTCACGGTGGGAAGTTGACTTCGGGCGGCCTTGTCCGACTCTTGTATGTCCTCCAGTTCGACGGTGCCTATTAAGCACCCTGGACTCTACGGATTGTTACCACTGGAGCCGTTGCGCAATATGCCTTTGAGAAAACCCTTCTTCACTCAAAGCAACAGCACGAATTGATTCCTCTTCGGTCAATGCTCTTCTGTTGGCCATCACAACGTTCTTACTAAACTCACAAGTAAAAACTAAAGTCTCTTAAATGTTAGAAAATCTTCAATAAGATGAATCTTTGCTAATAACTAACCATTTACTGATAGGAAAGAAAAGAAGTGGATTAATTGGCCCTTTTCTCCATAAACGGGTGGGAATATAAACAGGTACAGGATTAACTGGATAAGATGCAACACGAAAGTCCAGTCTGGGGCAATGGAATTTCTATTTTTATCTCTTATGTAATAATAATATAAATATTTGTAAGTGATCCTTTAATTTTGTCCGGCAGTGTAGTATTCAATATGTTTTTTAGGTATTCTTATCACCTTTGAGCCATAGATTAACAGTTATTACAGGCAAAGCTGTTGTATTAGTATTAGTTTAATCTATAATATATTTGAATAAAATACAAGATAAATGAATACTTTAATAGAGTTAAATTGCTGTATCTAATTTTTCTATATTTTTAAAAATCTAATTTGGGACCAGCTCGCTTATGGTAGAGAATATGACTCATTCCATATGAATGTAAGTAAAATGAGAAAGTAATATTCCATTTATAGGAAACTAATACCCTAAAAAATATTAAAGTATATAAATGTATATTGTCTTGGATGGTCACTTATTGGGCTCTCTATCAGAAAAAAAAAATCTGTTAATGATGTGTTTCTTTTTTCCTCAATGAAAATTTGCAAAATGAATTTTAGCACTTGATGTCCAGTTTGATTTATAGATAAGGCCTATTGTTTTTGACCTTCTAAGGTTTAGCACTTTCATGATAAACCGTAGAACATAAAAGAGAATGAGTGATAAGCAGGAATAAAAAAGAGAACTTGCTAATATCTCCAATACTATTTTTTTTTTTTTTACAAGCGAATTGACCACTTAGGATCACGCTACAACTTCATTTCTTTTTCTTGGTGTGGAGTTTCCTTTGTGTCCAATACTCCTTCATGCGTTCGCTGGCCTGCTTCCGTTGTTCTTCTGTCCAGGCTCTTCCGGTCTTCTTAGATCTTTGTGTGGCTTGAATCCCTTCCAAATTATTCACTGTGTTCCTAAATGAAAAATAAATGTAAAGAATACAAACAAACAAAAAAAAAAAAATATAGCTGTAATATAAAGTTATTTGTTGTGATTCATTTTTATGCCTGGGGCTTAAGATGTTTCATATTTGACAAAAAGTAGTTTAATTGTACCATTTGTCTGCCTTTGTTAGGCCTCGCCAATTAGAAGCCATCTCTGCCACATTAGCAAACACATTAAGAACTCAGTAAATTTTATTTTTTTGTGGTATTTTATCCCATGTAAGTTTTAAACAATTAAATGCAAGGAATAGAATAAAAAATCTGGCCATGGCTTGAATCTCGCTCTCCTGCTATCCGGGCAAGCTCGTTATCCATATACACCACCGAGACAAGCCAGAAGAGTTATTAAATTCCCAGCACTAGTGTCCAGAGTCTAACCTCCTTGCATTTAATTGTTTAAAATTTACGTGGAATAAAATACCACAAAAATAATATTTATAAAATTAAAAAGTAAAAAATGAGAATCGTTTAAATAGCTTGACAATGTCAGCTCCTTCGAGCATAAGATGATGTATTCGTATTTCTCGGAGGTTAGACTCTTGACACTAGTGCTGGGAATTTAATAACTTATCTGGCTTGTCTCAGTGGCGTAAATGGGCCCAGTGGTATGGGTGTTTTTGAGGCAGAGATCTCCCCTTTCTGGGGTCGGGTTATGACCTCATTTATGACATTCCTGACACAAAATCTGAGATCAGTCAACTCCTCCGTGATAAATTCTGGCAAAGTGGTGTGGTGTAGTTGTTGAATCACCACTATTACGGCCTTCTCTTCTTCAATGAATAATTTTTCTTTAGGTATCTGGGCTGTCAGGGATTATTTTCGTGTTTTGTTTTCTATTGACACACGTATATCTGCCAGGCCACACTCTCTCATTCAGCTAGGAACACATCAGTCTGAAGTTTTTAAAATTCCTCACGAATATAGACTGAGGTCGAATTACTCGAGGGACGGCTGGTTCGGAATCGGAGAACTTGGAAGGTATTGTTAGTGGCAAATCCCGACAATGTGCGCTCTTTTTAATGGGTATTCTGCTTTTCAGAATCGAATGGTGGGGGGGGGGGGTGGAGGATCTAATGAAGGAATAGGAGGTTACCCCCTGTGAAGTTCTGGGGCAGTTTGACAGAATATTATATTATGCTCTGTGGGGGTTCTGGTCACTGACCTGTGTCTTCTTTTGTCCTTTGGAAGTGTCATGGGTCAGCACCTTCGCTTGCCTTGACCTCCGCTAGATATAACTTTATGGTAGTAGTTACCTCCCATCATAAGGCATCAACTTAACTATCTCAACCTCATACATATACAAACCAAAGACCAAAGACCTCATACTTAAACTCTCACACTTCAGTTCACGGACAGCTGTCTGTACTCCAACAGATCTATTTTTCATTCCCAAAATTATTTACTAATGTACAATAAATATTTTTATTTCTACATATCTAACTAGTATTTAAATAATATTTAATTGTATTTACTGTGCTTTAAAAAGGCAAATTAGGTATTTACAAGTTGCCATCATTAACAAGTTGTAATAAAGTGTATTCTGTAGGGTTATATTCAATGTGTTAAAAATTTGAGTGTTGAACTCATATTAGTGCTGTTTTTTTCTTACTCCTTATGATATAAGTTTTTAGTTTAGCCAAAATTAAGTAATTTTTTTTTTTATCCAACTTTTCTTAACACGCCGAGCCGATTTTAATTAGTTTTGCTATGAGGCGGCGCTCATATGAATATCACGCTTTATCTGGTGGCGCGTCATTATTACCTGTTCAGACCTGCATATGCATTGTTTGTTGCTCTGTAGTACAGTGAGATCTTATAGTGCAAGTTTTGTGACCCATGCCGTTTCACAAATCGTTTTCATCCTAACCACAGATTTATACCAGTAAGTATATTTAGTAAGGTGATTAGAATATTTTTTAAATTTTTACCCTAATAAAGAATAGATATCATGGATATGTAAATAAGTGATTCTGATGAATCTATAATTAGAAGCAGGAGAAACACGGTAAGATACAAATACTTTCTTCCTCTTCAGATGAGGATTTTGTTAATGTTATCAATGAAGAGAACGATTTTTCCACGGAGGAAGAAGATTTGATTTCTAAATCAGAGGAGGATCACGATGAAGAATGGCAGGAAGTAAAAGAAAGAACCGTAATAATAAATGAGTATTTAGAAGAAGAGAAATTTTTACATGGAAACATTGACTGTAATAACCCTTTTGCTTTATACAAACTATTCTTCATGGATTACATATTTGAGACGATAGTTGATGAAACAAATAAATATGCTACTCAAAGCATAAATAATTCTTCATCTAGCAGTAGAATACACCAACAGGACTGGCAGTCTGTGACAAGAGATGAAATGAATACTTTCTTTGGCATATTGCTTATTATGGGTATTATGCAATTGCCAGAAATTAGATAGTATTGGTCAAACAATAACATGTATGCAAACTCACTCATAAAGAAGGCAATGAGACGTGACCGTTTTCTATGAATACTTAAGTTTTTACATTTTTCGGACAATACTACAGCCAAAACTGAAGATCGGTTGCATAAAATTCGAAATATTATTAAAGCAATTGTTGATAACTTAAAAAGTCCTATAATACCAGGCAAAAATATTGTTATCGATGAAAGTATGGTCCCCTGGAGAGGACGTCTAGGCTTTCGCCAATACATCCCAGAAAAGCGACATAAGTATGGCATAAAAGCATACAAATTGTGTTCGCTTGAAGGTTACACTTATAATTTTGAAATTTATACCGGGAAAAATGAAACGATTATTGAAAAATTACATTTCCGTGACGTTGTAATGTGATTATTAGGTGGCTTATTATTTGAGGGCTGTTTACTATTTATTGACAGTAATTATACAAAGGTCTTTCCTTGAAGAACATAGAGAAAAATACATTCTTTTGTGGTACTGTACAAATGAACAAAAAATGTCTATCACCGCAGGCAAAAAAAAAACAAAAAAAACATGTGGTGAAATGATGACATTTGAAAATCGTAGTGGTGTAAAATTTCTCAAATGGACTGACAAAAGACAATTTGCATGTTAACTACCTGCAAGAATCACCAGTGTAAATTTGTGCTAGGAACAAATGGTCCATTAAAGCCCGATGTAGTGTTTGATTACAATATACAAAACAAGGTGTTGATTTTTGCACTGCCTGATGACACAGTTTAGTGCGGGCCACGGGTGACCGCACGGGCGTGAATGTGTTAATATTATCTTAAAATTTTCTTTATCTTTAATATCTTTAGAAGTAAAGGAAAATTTAGGAAGGAAATTTATACACACACACACACACACACACACACTTATATATATACACACATACATTGTGTTAAGCATCCAAATCACAAATTGTAATTGGCTTTAGAATAATGACATAGCTCTCTGTCTGTCATTAACACTGTAAGAAACGTGACTGAGACTGTAACAAAAATTATTTCCTTCTTATTAAATTCTTTTGACAGAATTTAGAGTGATTTTTTGTTTTCTTTTTCTTGGTTTCAGTAAAAACCCCTTCACCTAAACCATCATCTCCTCCACCAACCACTGAGGTTAAGAAATCATCTGCCCAACAGCAAACCAAAGCCAGCCCTCAACAACACTCTCCTGCACAGGAGTCAAAATCTCCTGTCCACCAGCCATCTCTTCAACAGCATCCACCCCCTATTTCTAAGCCACATGAGCATCGGGGTAAGATTATTTTCTCGTTAAATTTAATTTTAAAAAAATTTAAAAGGAACAAGTTTCTTCCACAATAGTTGTTTTCTTATAAATTTCATAACCATTTTGATTATGTTATTCTATTAAAAATTATTGAAAGTTAAATAAAATTATTTGAAAAAGGTATATTTGAGAATCATCTATCTAAGATACATAGAAAGATTTAAAAAAATTATAATAAAAAATATAGATGTCAGTACTTTTGTATAGGAGGTTAAATCCGGAGGTTAATAGGGGTAATCGTCTTCAAAGTATTGTTATTTATAACTTCTAACTCTCCAAACTTTTAGACTTATTTTATAATAAAAAATATAGTTTCCCAAAGCACCTAGTGGTCTGAGTCCAAAATATAAGATAAGTCTGAAATGTAGGCATTAGGATGACTTGGAATGTAGGAAGGGGTTAGTAACGATATTGAATAAAAAGGGAAATAAATGGGATATCTAGGTCATCTCTGATAGAGATATTAGAAACAGCAGTACTGTTAGAGGCAACAATCATTGTTTTCTGAAGATTAGTGGACTAAATGATTAGATTCTATGGATATATTAAATAGTGAGGAATTAGCACTCTCCAGATTTAAACCATGCTTGTATTGGCAGACGTATATTTCTGCGTGCTAGTTGTTCTTAAGTGTTGGTATATAGTATTTTTCTGTCACTACAAAAGTTTGTGATGTCTTAGTTTCTTGCAATAACATAAGAAAACTGTGTGGTAGAAGAGAGGTTAGATCTTCTTTTATAGGAGAGGATGGCTTATTACAAGCAAAAAGAATGGATTGAGAACAATTAATGAGAGGGAATAGAATAAAAAATCTAACTGTCCCAGCCAGGAATCGAACCTGGATCTCCTGCTATCCGGGCCGGTGCACTTGCCAGTTGTGCTACCAGGACGCGCCAGGTATACTTCGTATTACATCTCGAGTGTAAGACGAAGTTCTTGTCTTCATCGTAGGTTAGGCTCTCGCCAATGTAGAGGGAATTGAATGAGATACCTGGCGCGTCCTGGTAGCACAACTGGCAACTGCACCGGCCCGGATAGCAGGAGATCCAGGTTCGATTCCTGGCTGGGACAGTTAGATTTTTTATTCTATTCCCTCTCATTAATTGTTTGAACTTTACGTGGGATAAAAAACCACAACCAAATAAAATATTTATAAAGAATGGATTGAGGTTTCTTCTCTATGTAACATCAGCTAGTTGAGGATTGGTACAGGACAAGAAGCAATTTAATGTGATAGATTTACAACAGTTGTAGACATAGAATTTATTTTCAAGGTAGTAGATAGATAGAAGGTGAAGAGGAGAAATTTGAATCTGGGAGCTTTACAGGTAGGGTTTTTATATAGTTTTGGTTTGGTGATGGATTTTTTGAAGATAAAAAGAAGGAACTGAAGTGGAAGAGGGAGGGCATGTCCATTTTATTAGCAATAAAGAAACATAATTGAGAATTTTTTAAATATTATTTTTTTGTGGTATTTAATCCCATGTAAATTTTAACTTTATAAATATTATTTATTTTGTGGTCTTTAATCCCACGTAAATTTAGATAATTTTTAGTGCAAGGGAACAGAATAAAAAATCTAACTGTCCCAGCCAGGACTCGAACCTGGATCCCCTGCTATCCGGGCCGGTGCATTTACCACTTATGCTACCGGGACAAGTCTGATAAGTTATTAAATTCCCCGCACT
>KZ807017.1:425272-439589 GCA_000696205.2 Oncopeltus fasciatus
AATTTTTAGTGCAAGGGAGCAGAATAAAAAATCTAACTGTCCCAGCCAGGACCTGAATCTGGATCTTCTGTTATTCGGTGCATTTTCCATTTATGCTACCGAGATTAGTCTGATAAGTTATTAAATTCCTCGCACTAGTATCAAGAGTTTAACCTCCGAGGCAGACGAATATATCCATGTTCGAGTCCTGGCTGGGACAGTTAGATTTTTTATTCTGTTCCCTTGCACTTGTTATTATTGAGAATGTTTGTGTGATTTAGGAAATATTTGTTTGTGAGGTGTTTAATAAAGGTTTTGGCTAATTAAAATTAAATTATAAATATAATTAATTATTACTAAATTTATGGTAAGAAGAAAATGCAAAAATTTGGATACATGAAACCTCAATATATAAGACCTATAGTTATTTCATCATATAAAAATAATCTATAAAGCTTAGATATTAACATAAATAAATTAAATTTCTTTTTCTATTAGCTCTACTTTTTGAGACAAGTGCCACTGGTATAGAATTCACTTAAACTAAATGTGAGGTCAGTTTTTGGGTTAGCCCTGCAAGATAATTTGATGTTGATTAAAAAAAAAAAAAAAGTTCAATTAAATAAATTTGAGAAGTAATCTTTTTTGAGACAGGCAATTTTAAAATCTTTTCGGGGCTTGTTCGGTATTCAGAAACTTCTATCTTTAAGAAGTTGTGTGTGTGTGTGTGTGCAAGGGTGCATTTATGCTTGAACAGAAGCTTGTTAAGTATGTATGTTAATGTTATGAATAGGGATATTAAGGGACAGGTTCTATCCTAAACACTCATTCCATTATATACCCCAGAACAGTGCCAGGCATAAGACCCAAGCAGATTTCTTGGGCTAACCCGGTATCCTATGAATTTTTTTAAAAGTTAATTTCTATAGCATTCACAGAATCTATTTAATTTATTTAATGTAAAAACATTCTGAAATAATGGACATGAAACCTTGCAGAGGTACCACTTTAATTTACTATCTTCAATACTTATAAATTTAAAGTTAGTTAGTGAGTTTTAGTCTTGCAGGATAATTTGATGTTAAAAAAAAGGGAGTTCAACTAGAAGAATTTGTGGAATCATCTTTTTGTGTTTTGAGGCACATAAGAAGAATACCCATTCAAAGATAATGAGTCTATTAGTGACTTTGCAATGAGAGTTTATCTTTGACTGGGTTTTGTTCAGTGATCAATATACGATGATAATAGATGATCAATCTGGGACACTGCTTCAGATGTATAATATGTAAAGAAAATTTGCACCAGTGGACTTGTGGGTAAAAAATGTTTAAAATCAGGTGGGCTGATAGCATAGAGAACCCAGGAACTATATCGATGGGTGATATTACTATCTCATAATATTACTGGAATCAATCGTTCCCTTCCAATTAATCAAAACAATTGTAGTAAGTAGACTTATCCTGATTTAGTCTCTGCAAAATGCCTGGTCCCTCTCTCAGAGAAAGTACTAATCCATTTTAGTGGCTTTTTGAGGGCAAGTGTAAGACATAAATAAATCAAACTTCTGATACTAATAAATGTGATGGTGACAAGGGGGGCCAACAATTCCTCAATTTTTCAAATAATATGAGTTATATGATTTTATCTTAAAGTCTTAAACTGTCAAAAGAAGTTTCTGAATTACTTACTTCCAATTTTGAATGGCAAAAATTTAATGGAGCAAGGAACCAAAATAACTGTACTGTACAAAAATACTGTTCTTGAATTTTGCATTTTCCTTTCACACAAGAGTTAAGGAGTGTTAACAGTCTTCTCTTAATAAGAAAATATTTTTTTCTGCCACAATTTTTAAATTTGTAAATAATGTGCTACAACATTTCTTATTTTTTGGGTCCAACATGAGTATTTATTAAGGTGGATGAACTGTTTACATATGTACATCTGGACTGTTTCCCAGATAATTAAGAGCACAACAGAGAGGATTACAGTAAAAAATTTCTTTAAAATTTTATAATTATGCCAGGCTGATATTAAAGAAATATATAATGTGAGCAAGATGAGCAATTAAATCAATTTTTTCTAATTATAAAAAAATATCCTGGATGAATGTTAGTTACAAATGACAAGTATTTTTCTAATCTTTCTGGTCTCCCCAGAATACATGATATGTAGTTCTTTATTTACATTTCTTAATAATTGTATTTGTTAATACCTGTAAAGTAAAATTCATGCTTACATTTGAAATATAAATTTATTATAGATGACATTACCTCTGATGATATGACTGATGACATCGCTGCTGATCTTGTTGCAAAATTAATGGAAGATGAAGAGAAACAAGATAAGCAATGGTTTTATCGAGATCCCCAGGGCCAAGTTCAGGGTATGATACTAACAGACTATCGAATTATAGGTTTAAGTTACTTGAATTGTAATTTAATATAATAATGAGTAAACTATATATTGTAAGTTAATAAATTTGATTTTATATTTAATTAAAAGTAAGTTTTTTCTTAAATCAATACTACTACAAAATTATATTAATAATTATTTATGTTATATATTTTTAAGGTTGAATATAAAAATAATGTCTGCCACCAGTAGCTGTGTAAACTAAGCTAATTCCTCTGTACCGTAGTAGTTAAATATTTTTATTCTAAATTTCACATCATATTATCCCTTACTCTTATTGAAAAGATTCATCATTCTATCCATCTGATTTTGCTTAATGACCACATCACCTTTTCATTTTACATTTAAAAGTGATATGCCATATCTTATTAAGAAATATAACTAATTGCAGCTCTTAGGCTGCAAAATCAAATTGTACTGTGTAGGTAATTAAATAATACAGTACAAGCAAACCTCTACATCTATTTGTTCAATTTGGCTATGAAACTCCTAAAATATTTACTTCATTAAAAAAATAATCTGTGTTGCTATAATATATTTTATTAATAAAAACCTATAAATAAAAAGCCATTTTTCATAAATCACCATACAGGTTACAATCAATGTTTACAAAGTTCCAATAAATATTAAATCACAAATATATCATTGTAACTCAACACTTCCCCACTATGATATGATTCCCAACAATAAATATACTTACTAAAAATCACAAAATTCGTTAAAGTATCAATACCTTAATTTTTTATTACAAGTATAAATAATGAAAAAATAAATTCTGGCCATATTTAACATCTGAACAAAGAGAGATTTTCCAGAAAAATACTTGACAGATATATTATTATTTTCTATTTAATGTTTGAAACCCTCAATACCATTAAGAAATTGCGTGGTGGCACACATACATGGGTGCATTTGTGCTTGAATGGGAGATTAAGAAGTCTGTAAAAATAAGTTTGTGTTAGAAAGGATGAGTGCAAGAGTTAAAGGAAATTTGATTACCTTGTATTTATTTTTTTATTTATAGCTATCTTTCTGCAGTAAAATTATATTGTCTTTAAAGATTTTTTGAATGATATGGTCCTATATGGTATTTCTTTGGTTGTCCCTTTATGACAACTCCGTAGTCAAGGAACAAATTGCGTGAAAAATGTCTTGAGGATTTAGTATTTTTTTCTTATTATTTTTCTTTTTTTTTTTCATTATAGGTTCCTTATAATATAATATTGTGATGCAATGACTGCATCCCAGTTATGACTAGTTTTAACTATTTTTTTCTTATATTTACTTCAAAGAGAAATTCTTAAATATTACTTAAATAATTTTCTGCTTAATTTTCAAAATTTTTTCTATATTGTTATATGAATTAATTTTTAATGTTTAATTTTTAGGACCTTTTTCATGTACTGAAATGGCTGAATGGTTTCAAAGTGGTTACTTCTCTCTTAACCTCCTGGTCAGACGAGCCTGTGATCCAAATTATGCTCCTCTTGGGGAACTTATTAAACTTTGGGGCTGCATTCCTTTTCTTCCTGAGCTCCATCCACTTGTAAGTTTATTTTCTTTAATTAATTAACTATGAATTATTGCCTTTATAGATTAATTTCTGGGATATTTATTATCATCAATAAAATACTTAGTGTAATCCCTATGAGATGCCTCCATGTGACACCTCATAGGGATTACACTATGTATTTAATTAATTATCTCCAGATTTTATCTTGGTATGTCTAATGTTATTACCAGGTATGTAAATATGTAACAGGAGTATTTTAAAAGAAATTACCCATTACCCACAATTGTTTTAACGCTAAGTAAATCAATTTTTCATGGCCTGTTTCTATGGGATGAAGAAATGATTTTCTTTTGTGCCTTGCGAGCTATATTTAGCAAGAGGTTTTTCAAGCTTCCTGTTTACTGTCAGTCAGTTGATGAGGTTACTATTTTCCAACCTTGTGTATCTTTTCAAATGAATGGATAGGGTTTCTTGTGTCACATAATTTATTTAATAATAAATTAATTATTTAATTGATCTGCAAATTTTTTATGTTTGAGGGTTATCCTCATTGAAAATAGCATTTTCAAACTTTTAGAGCATTCTTTGTTTCTGATATCAAAATCATCAGTTTTGAATTTTTTAGACCATTCAAAACATTGTGATTTGTCTAGGTCATATTCACCTTAAGCTTCAACAAGGATTCAGTGTTATTCTACAGTTTTTTGCTGTTGGAAACAGAAAATCAATGCTGTCCACAAAAGTAATTCATTGGCACAAAAGACAAAATATTCAATTCCACTAAACAGATGTCTAGAAAGAGAAACTAAAGTAGTTTTGAGGTGAAAATCTTTATTAGTTGTAAATAAAAACAAATGTCTTACTGAGGGGATTAGTTAGTTATTTTCATTAACTGCTGCCCCTACTTCTCCCCTTTCCTTTCATTGGCAAATTCCAGCTTCATATTTACATATCTGGTTTATTGTTCAAAAATTTGGCTGGTTGTCTTAACATGCTGGTATCAAGCTATTTTACAAGCTTCTATCAAAACTGTGTGAAGTTTGCCTATGGGAGGGGAGGGGGGCTAACTTATCCTCTGGATCTCTAGGAATTAATGAAATCGTCCATTTGCATATGCACTTGTCATAACCAATTGATTTTCTGGGACTTAATGAACATGAGAATGCTCTCATTTCCCAAAATGATATTCTACCTTTAACCTTATTCTCCTAGGTTGCTAACTGCACTATGGTCTTAACATTCTCAATGTCACAGTGACCAAATCTAGTTTTTGCTTCTCGACAGTTATATCCTTTGCTTATCTGATTACAAGATATTTGTGGCGTGTTTTGTTTAAGACAGAGGAAGTTATCAACCTCATGACCCCTTTATTCAGATAGAGGAGTTGTTTCCATTGTATGTCCTAATGCACTCCTTTATTGGGACAGCTATTTAGGGAAGGTGACTATAAGGTGTGTACTTCAGAATACCTTTGTCTGTTGGGAGAGGGAGGGGGGGTGTTGTATCCAATGTTCGTGTTTTTTGTGTAAGTTAATAGGTAAGTTAATGTTACTTCTCTACACCTATAATTAACATAGATTTACTTAACAATTTCATATATTTATTTAACACAAAAATGTATCAGGTAAGTATCAGGAGAAAAAAAACAAAACATTTATAGCAGGGGGAAAATACCAAAATAAAGCTATTTAACAAATATAAATAATAGTTTAACTGATTAAAGTAAGCTTGAATTTTCAGAGGAACAGTAAACATCTTGCACAACCCATACTAGCTGTTAAAATATTTAAACTTCATATTTGTTCTCGTGCATAAAAATGTCTTTTTTCTGGTTTGAAGTGGCATATGGCATTTGACCTTTTATATATTAAATTGTCCTTACTACACTTGCTATACTCTTGCTCAAAGCCTTCTATTTGGGTTGGCTGTTATATAAAAATTTATATCAGGTTTTTTTTTGTTTACAGTTTAAACTTAATGGTTATAAACTAATCTAGATAACAGATTTTTGATTTTCACTTTTCTCTTTAAGAAAAGTATGGTACTTAATAAATCATTTAATTGTTTCAATAATACATATATTATGTGCATGTGTACCCACACATGCACATAATATATGTATTATTCAATATTGAATATTGAGACATATACACATACACCATACTTGCTCAGTTTATATTTACATATATTACATTAAAAAATCAGGTTATATTATTAGAAGATAGTAAAAAATATTTTTCTTTAAGTTTATGTGAAGGCTGTTGACCATTTAAACCTAACATCTGGATATACCAGGTATGCAAGTTTAAAATGTCGTTTTAATTCCAATAGAATGCGCTCTTAGCCTATTGAAGGATTTGCTGATCTCTAAACGCTATTTTGTTTGTTAGTCATTTGTTTACAAAAGTCAGTTGTTTTTAAGTCGTTTACGTGGACGTATCATACCTTTCTTTGGTGTTGCCAAATAAAGAGCATTTGCGGCATGTCATGATTTTCTTATTTAATCAAAAGAAAAAGGCATCTGAATGTCATCGAATTTTTGTTGAGACTTATGGCGATCTTGCTCCAACCGTCAAGACATGTGAACGTTGGTTTCAACGTTTCAAACGTGGTGATTTTGATGTTACTGATCAAAAACGAGAAAATCGACCAAAAAAGTTTAAGGACTTCGAATTGCAATCTTTATTAGACGAAGACAATACCCAAACCCAACAAATGATGGCAGAACAGTTGAATGTCACTAGGCAAGCCATTTCCGATCGCCTGAGAGCTATGGGAAAGATTCAAAAGGTTGGAAAATGGGTTCCACATGAATTGGACGAACGACAGATGGAAAAACGAAAAACTGTGTGCGAAATGCTGCTTTTACGCCACAAAAGAAAGGGTTTTTTGCATCGAGTTGTAACTGGCGATGAAAAATGGATTTATTTTCAGAATCCCAAACGAAAAAAATCATGGGTAACGCCAGGACAACCATCCACAACGAGTGCAAGACCGGATCGTTTTGGGAAGAAGACAATGCTGTGTGTGTGGTGGGATCAGAAGGGAGTAGTCTACTACGAGCTTCTCAAGCCCGGCGAAACAGTCAATACCGAGCGCTACCGACAACAAATGATCAATTTGAGTCATGCATTGATCGAAAAACGCCCAGAATGGGCTCACAGGCACGCCAAAGTCATTCTTCAGCATGATAACGCTCCTGCACATTCAGCCAGATTGACTAAGGAAACGATTTCTTCGCTTGGTTGGGAACTTCTCCCCCCCCCGCCGTATTCACCTGACCTGGCGCCTTCTGATTATCACCTCTTCTCATCGATGGGACACTCATTGGCGGAGCAACACTTCAACAATTTCGAAAACGTACGAAAATGGCTCGATGAATGGATTTCAAATAAAGATGAAGCATTCTTTTGGAATGGTATCCATATATTGCCCGAGAGATGGACAAAATGTGTAGAAAGCGAGGGCCAGTACTTTGAATAAAATATATTATACTTTTTTTTAAATTACTGTGTATATATTTTAAGAAATAAACGACATTTTAAACTTGCATACCTGGTATATGTCTCATTAATCTGTTGCACAAGGTTTTTAAGACTTTTTACAGCTAATCTACAATTTTTTAAATGTATTTTGTAGATCAAATTGGTTTTTGTAGCAACATATTTAATAACGTGTATGGATTGATATTTTTTAAATGTAGTCTTAAATCAGGAAAAATGATTTCTTGAATTTGACAACTCACAGCTTTGAAAACCTTAATATATGCTTGAATTTTGACATATATTAATTGTGGACCCCCTGTTTAAATGCTCTTATTTTCATTTATAATAGATACTTGTTTGAATAACCAAAACATTTTTAAAATTATGTTGTATGAAAGAAAGATTGTGATAAAATCTCAGATGTAGAACTGATGTAGCTCTGTAATATTTATTATTATTTATAATGTTACTTTTTAACTATAACCACAGGTTAGTCTAACTTTTATTGAGCATTGGTTATTACTTATTTCAAAATTTCTTTCAATAATTTTTTAAGTATCTGAAGTAAATTGCAAGAAATATAAAAGTAAACAATAAAAATAAGATGCATTTTGTTATTTTTTAAAGGCTGCTTTGTGAGATATTTTGTTCCATTTTTCTTTTATCTGTTTCTTCTCTTTATTTTCAGAATAAAAGTTTCTCATCAGTATTTCAAAATAAAGAAGTTCCTGTAATTAATAGCCAACTTCAAGAACCATATCTCCTTCAGCAATACCAGCAACAAATGAGAAATTTTCTTTTTAGGTAAAACATTATTTACTAGAACCTAATTTTGGCCAAGTGAGCTAAACTTTTACTTAAGAGGATAAAATCCTTGAAACACACACACACACATGCACACGCACGCACACGCACACACACGCACACACCTGCACGCACGCACGCATGTGCGAGCACACACACATGCACAGTACACTCAAACATACACATTAATAAATGCTGTGTTTCTAAAGGCCTAGTTATTTTGCTAAGTGAATTCATCTGATAACATTAAACACTTTTCACTCCTATGTTCTATATGAATTTTAAAACTTTTAATATCATATTGAAGCATTACGGAATAGAAATGAGATTTCCATTGATATAGTAAATATTTAATTATACTTTACTCAATTCTGAGAACTTGGTATTGGAAATTATCTGACAGGTTCTAATACAAGAATGATTTTTCAAATATTACTAAGTTACTTATTATTATTATTAAGAAATCAATTATATTTTTTTTTTCCAGGTATAAAAAATATTTCTATGTAAATTATAAAAGGTTTCTAGATTACCTAATATATTGTGTGATCTTATTAACTGTTTTTCTTTTTTAATTTTTAGTATTATTTTTTTTTAAATTTTAGGTGGNGATTGTAGTTGTGAGTGGGTGATCTTATTAACTGTTTTTCTTTTTTAATTTTTAGTATTATTTTTTTTTAAATTTTAGGTGGGAAGGGATAGATTCAAGGGAATAAGCTGAGTTAGATGTCCTAAAGTTATTAGAGTATTGATTCGTTAAATAGCTATTTAAGAACAAATCCCAAAAACCTACATATCCAGGAAGGCACCTATAAAGATTATAACTGTGATAGTTGCTATTAGGCTTTAATTGTGAAATGAAATATAAATTTGATAATAGTTATTTATCTAAATGATAAAAAAAAAAAAAAAATTTCCCTTAGGGAAATCAAGCTATTCGTGTTGGCTTGGGTCTATATAGATCACACACACACACACACACACACACCACCACCACACCACGAAAAAACACACACAATTTATATCCATTTTTATTGAAACATGGGAAATCTGCTTAGATTATTGCAGCTCCTGCTTAACAAATTTTATTTTAATTTTTGCAGAGAGTAGACGTTTATTACTCTATTTTGTGGTGATAGATGAAATATAATAGTGTGTTACTTTGTTTGATTTATCTTCCTAATCTTTATGTGTGTACTTGTTTGTCTTTACTTGTTCTAGTGCCCACAATTTTTAAAATAATGAAACCAAATTTTCTATTTTAACTTCTTTTCGCAAACTATTGGAACTAATAAAGTTCTCCTAAGTTTTAAATAATATCTAGTAAATCTCAATTTTTTCCCTTTGATGCTTAGTGAAGGTTTTAAATTACTGGTGGGAGACAGTTTAAACCTCCACTGTTAATTCCTTTTTTTAACATGATTTTCTAACGCATTCCAGTCATATGTATCAATATAATTCAGCAACAACTATGTTATAAATTTTAAATAGGACATCTAACTGTCTCTTTTATTATTTGTTTTTTTAAGTTCTTCTCTCAACAATGCCTTTCTATGTATATTAAAAACTTCATTAGAATTATTTAATTTTCATAGAACTTCTATATACACATACATATGTTTCGGGTAAATTTTATTTCTAACACATCACTGATAAAGTATATGTTAGAACTGACAGTGGTTGTTTTGATTATTTTCTTTTATCAAATATTTAGTCAATATCTTATGAAATATTTTTGCTATTTTAAGATGCAAAATTATGAAATATAATTTTAAAATTTTGAATATAAATTAAAAAACAAAAACAAGCAACTATCATTAATCCAATAAACTTGATAGTTTCTCATGTTCAGAAAGTAAATACTGAGACTGTCACAGTGGTAGGGAATTGTTTTTCCACATGTTGGCTGCACTGACGCTTAGTGTGATTTCTTCCCTCTACAACAAGACCAGGTCAGTACATTGAGAACTGTAGACATAGCAACACATTGAGTGAGAAATGTCAATCTAATCTCCTGCCAAGTTTCTGGGCAATTTCAGAAAGAGGGCGAAAAGGACAATTCAGAACAAGAGGAGAGGCATGCTGGCAAAGGGAGTCTGTCGTGCAGACAATGCCAGACCACACACGGCCAATGTGGCATTTATCTTATAGATAAATAACTATTTTCACGGTGAAAGACCTGCTTGCCTCATTTAAATGGGATGTTCTGGACCGTCCAGCTCATTACCCTGTCCTACCACTGTCAGATTACTACCTCATTACCTCCCTGAAGTTGCACATGTGTGGAAAAAAAGTTTTCAACTGACAAGGAGGTGTAAGAGGAGGTGGAGAAGTGGACAAAGGGATTGGTGCAAAACTACTTTGAGGAGGGCATCAAAAAATTAATACCTCGGTGCACCACCTGCATTGAGAGGAATGGTGACTTTGTTGAAATATATCTTAGATGTGTACTTATGTAAACATGTAATTTTTTGTTCAAATAAAAATTTTCGTACCTACAAAAATTTAGTACACTTACTTTCTGGACAACACTCGTAGTTCTTTCACTAATTTAATAATATTGACTGGCAGATAATGTTTTTATATACTTCTCAATATTCTTAAATTAAAGGGCTTAAACAAACAAATTTATTCTGATACTGATGCAAGATATATCTGAAGATAAAAGGATTTTTAGGAGTATACAATTTTTACAAAAAAGTCAAATTGATCTATTCTATCTAGTTTTATGGTAAAAGACGATATTTGGTTTGATTTCAGCAGACAGCAACCCAGGCCACAGCCCCAGATCCCTCAAATTCCTAAGCACCTCCCACATGATTGGATGGATGCTCATCAGGTAATTTTACATAACGATAATAATTAATTTGTTATTAATAAAGCCTTTCCTATTTTTAAATAATTTTGCTCTCTCCAAAGTCTTGGAACATTTTCCAATAAGTTCTTCGTGCCCACAGCTTTAAGTATTTTAACTCATTCTTAAGATCTTTTAAAGACTTAGTTACACAGGAGATGCATTATCAAAGCAGATTTTCCATGGATGAAGTATATCTTGTAAATATATATCTTGACAATGAGCATAGAAGTAGTTTTGCTCGAGTCTGGCCATTAACATCAGCTGTTGTTATTATATTTGTTAATCTTTTCATTAAAAAGTGTTTTTCATAAAAGTGTAACAGAACATATATACAAGTTAATTTTCATTTTTTATCTATTAAATTCTATGTACTTTTTTTTTTTTACTCAAATAAGAATGATAATATTGCAATTTTAAATTTTAGTCTTGCTCTATTCCAATTTCTCCCCTCTTCCAATTCCAAAAAATATTAATTCTTTCGAGAGTTTTTAATGAAAACCATATATATACTGAATTTTGTTTCTAGTTTTTAAAAATATGAGAGTCCACATAACTCTCTCTCTCTCTCTCTCTCTCTCTCTCTCTCTCTCTCTCTAAATATATATATACGTATGTATTGGAAATTATCTNTATATTTATTTATATATAAAATGAGTGTCATAAAATTACACTTAACATTTTTTGTAATGACAATTTTGTTGATTACAATAAATATTTAAAATTGAATTATTATTGCATTATATGCAACTGTGACTAAGAGCTTTTTCTTAAATGTAAACTGTAAAATTGTGTCATTTGGCCGCATTCATGAGTGGCTTGATCTCATCTTTAGATTTAGAAATTTTAAGAGAGGAGAGAGCTATTGAATTAAATTTTAATTAATTTTAATCACACATTGATTGGTATGTCTTTCATTAAAAATAATCTTAAGACACAACATAGCAACAACTTTTTTATTAACTAAATAAGCATCTGGTTTTTTTTTGTGACTATAAACAGGAAGAAACCAAACTGTGAAAGAATTGTTCTATCCATGCTCACCATGAGCAATGAGCACATTTTCTTCACAGTTTGTATTACATGGTTGAAAAAACTGCCCTAGATTTAAGTTTTTTATTGAGTTAGAACGATTATTAACTTTAGATATTTCACAATGCAGGCTGGATTAATGGGAGATCCCATCCTTCCGCCTCAGTACCAGCAACCTCAAATTGGTGTTGAAGTCCTTAACCAGCACGCCAACACCAATTCTCACCTCCGAGCAATTCTTGCTCAACTTCAGCAGCAGGTGAGGTTTATTCATTGAATAAACACATTTTTTTTTTTATTTAGCATTTTGAATGATCATCATTCATTTGTTTTCCAGATTTTAGTTTTTTTATTCAATTTTGAAGAATTTCTAAATTGTTCATTTTATAATTATGAAAGTTTGACATTCTTGTATTTGTTGCATATATTGACCAGTGGTACTAAAAAAAAATTGTTTTAAATAAATTACTAATAATGTATTATTGATTTCATTATGCCTTTTTTCTAGCTTAGTCGCTTCTTCAAATAGTCTCATATTGTCTTTTATTTTTTGATCTTACGAGACACTTACTAGCCATCACATGTTTCCAATTATAATTTAGAGATCATTTATCATTATATACTTAAATAATGTTTATGTATATTAGAATTTTTACATTCGTAAAGTTATAGTGTTTTTTCATAAAACTAAGTTAGTTAAGTAACTAAGAAACTAAGTTAAGTAACTAAGAGACAAAGTTAAGTAACTTAATATCTGATTTTTCAGATATCTGAAATTTCAACTATTTTTTGAAATACTTTATTATGTATTTTTATTTGTTATTTAAAAAAAAATTATATCAATTTAAAGTAATTGGTTATTCATTAATTTTGAAAGTTCAGGACAGTAAGTTGCTATGAATGGCCTTGTTGGGGTTTTTTTTTTTCCACCATCTAGTTTTATATTTTCAGGCCAAAGCTGAGCATGGTCCAACTCCTGTGATAGACACTCTTATGTCACTTGCACATCAGCAGCAGGCAGCAGCTACCGCACCTGTTGGGGGCCCAACTCCCATTCAGGCCCTCCTTAGGCAAATGCAGCAGCAAAGTGCTAAACTTCAGCATCAACAGCAACAGCAACAGATTCATGCAACAGCAAATTCTGGGGTAAGAATCTTGCTTGTTTTTATGTTTTTCACTTGAAAAGGTTTTTTTTTTATTGAAATGAGAAGGTTAATACCATTATACAATTCCTTTATATTATTTTTGAATGATTTAGGTTATGAGAAGATATGTTTATGATTATTAAATAAATACTATTATTGAAATGTATTCTTTTAACACACTACACATGGAAGCTGTAATGGCAAATTGAATTTCTTCCAGAAGACATGTTTTTATTTCTTGGTTTGAGAGATGTTAGGACGAATTTGATTGTTTTGACATTTCTTTTCAATTATATGAATAACTCAATAAGTTAGGATAATTGTTTTTATCCTATTTAAAACTTACCAATACTTAATAATATCTTTAGAGCATTCTCTAAGCTTGTTAAATCCTTTTATGTTTATGAATTTGAGACTGGTACTCATATTGAACAACTTTTTAATTAGGATTATAAACCAATGACAAAATCGATAAACATAGGGATACAACAATCTAACATAAAACACTACACAACACCTCCCCTTCTGGTCTAATTTCCTTCTCTTGAAGAGAGGACATCTCTTCCTCAACTGATCAGTGTGTTGGTATCCAGCCTCTTCATCTCGGCTTCCATGGCTCACGTTGTCTCCAATCCCTCTTGTACCTTGTCCGCTAGCTGAAATGCTTACTGCACCCTCAGCCGTTTTAGCTTCATGTCTGATGGGCTCTTTTGGCAGATGGTTAGCATTTCACACCTGTTTGCCTTAATTGGTTCAATGGACTTCATACATTAGAAAAAATTGGAATGAATTTAGAATAAAAACTAGCCATCCTGAAAAGTGATTCCAAGGCTTTTTTGTCATTTGGTCAAGGCAACTTTTTATAGAGCTAACCATCTCTTCTGTTGTCTGGGTTTCTTGATCAGGTATGGTGTGACCGAATTGCACCTAATCGAATTTAACCATTAGGCTTAAAGACAATGACCTCAGGCAAAGCCCACTCCAAATGATCTAATCGCCCTAACACCTTCTTAGCTACGTGTCTCTCTAGTACAGAGGCTACTGAGTTCCTGAGAGCAAAAGGAACAGGCTGAGCCTATATATATATATATAT
>KZ807017.1:444489-466630 GCA_000696205.2 Oncopeltus fasciatus
AAATACTAATATATTAATATATTAAATATTAATATATTTTTTCTTTATGGCAATACAATTGAAATAAAAGTAAAAAAAAAAAAACAAATTCCTAAGATGCCTATTTATTTTAATTATTTTCAGCAATCAAGAAAAGCAGAGGAAAAAAAAAAAAAAAAAACAAATTCCTAAGATGCCTATTTATTTTAATTATTTTCAGCAATCAAGAAAAGCAGAGGTTGAAAGACAGAAGAAAGGAGAAGAAAAAAGGAAAAAAGAAGAAGAAAAAAGAAAGAAAGAAGAGGAAAAACGTAAAAAGGAAGAAGAAAATAGGGAGAGGGAGCGTGAAAGACTGAAAGAAGAAGAAAGACGAAAGTAAGCTTTTTTTCTTGTTTTTGTTTCTGTTTATTTATATTTAATTTTAGATTCCTTCGCCTTCTGTAATAATTATTTTATATTTGGTTATTTTTTATCAGTCAATTCTTCTAATTGTAAATAATGCTAAACACACACACACACACACACACACACACACATGCGTNCACACACACACACACACACACACACACACACACACACACACACACACACACACACACACACACACACACACACACACACACACACACACACACACACACACACACACACACACACACCCACCCATCCGCGCGCACGCACATAGATCGTGTATGCTTACACTTGAGCGAGTCAATGTTCTACAGGCTATAGTTTTCACTTGTTCTTAATGAAATACATGTAGCTTTTAAATACAAAATTAAGAGTGAGGATTACATGGAATGGAAAGTGCGAGCAAAGAACTTCTGTTTTGTATCATTGAGTGGGGGTAATATTTCGCTTGAGGAAATGAAACTTGACCAAGGTTTCTTAAAGATATATTGTGGAGTTACACTATCATTTTACACCTCAGAAGCCACAGTTAGTTGTATTTCTTGAATACAACACTAGTGAAATTAGTGCCTTGTTTTTTGTTGGGGTAAGGTCAAAGTTAATCCAAAAAATACAATTTGAAATATGTGTATTTTTTATTATGTGCTGACTTTTCGGCTTGCATTGTAAGCCATCTTTATGGCTATCATAAATGCGAGGAGGGAGGTCGTGCATGGACATGTGATCCACATGATAGAACGTTTTCTCTCTCCTTCATGATAGCCCTGAAGATGGCTTACCATGTAAGCCGAAACATTGGCAGATAATAAAATACATATTTTTTAAATTGTATTTTTTGTATCAACCTTGACCGAACCCCTACTCAAAACATCTACTAATAATTTCTATGGTCAAAAACTTTCCATTAGAACTTTAAACTTTGATATTTATTTATTTTTTAAACAAATAAATTTTATATATNCACACACACACACACACACACACACACACACACACACACACACACACACACACACACACACACACACACACACACACACACACACACACACACACACACACACACACACACACACACACACACACACACACACACACACACACACACACACACACACACACACACACACACACACACACACACACACACACACACACACACACACACACACACACACACACACACACACACACACACACACACACACACACACACACACACACACACACACACACATGTATTATATCTACATTTGTAAATGATCTTCCTAATTAGTCTAGAGGAAACTTTGGGCTTTCCTTTTATTCTCATTAATCCTCTATGGCTTTTAAATTAAATTTCCTCGTTTACTGATATTTCCTTTTTTACTCAGCTTCAATGATAAAAGAAATCTGCTTAGACACATAACTGACTTTTGATCTTATGGTTTGCCAATAACCATATAATGTTTGCTTCTTTCTTTTTATAATGCAAGACCATGATTTGCTAAAAATTATTTTTATCAATGAAATTAAATTTATAGAAATGGTTTTATGAAATTCTTCTTATGAAAAAAGAATTCAGTTGACATAGAGTCTTTATCATCAATCACTTTCAGCAGGTCCTTATCTCTAAAATTTAGAGAAAATTAACAATTGTTTATTAGTTAACATGAACATTGTTCTTTCTATAACATCCCTAATTAGGGTGTTATAGATGTTATAGAAAGTGTGTAACATTAATGAATAGGATGCTAATAGTTGTGCTTAAAAACAAGAAAGTCTAGGTGACTTAGTAAATTGTGTATATTCCATTCTTTGGAGTAGACATTCGACACGAAGCTTTAGCCCTGAGCCGTTAGGATTGTGTCGTAGGTTCATCTAGAATGTGAAGGATGGCAGTATATTGGACATATTTAAAAATTTGATCTTATTCCAGCTACTTCGGGTTGCCAATCAAGTATCCTTGGCCATCTATTCTTAGGCCTAAACCTGCAGTGACCATTTTAGATACTGTTAGCCTATTCTCACCATGAATGACTGCCCAAATGCCATGATTTTTTTCCAAATCACTTCATTTAGGAGCGAACCAAGTTTCATTACTCACAGACTTCTTTTTCAATAGCCTAAAAAAAAAAAAAAAAAAAAAAAAAAAAATCCCATTGTAATGCAGAGTAGGATCTATGTTCCACGTTTCAGATACTAATAATTTAATGCAGAATAATTTTTATAAGTATAGTAATTATTCATCTTTTATTGATGATTATCACACTCAATTCATGATGAGCATCACATCTTTGGTCCAGAGCACTTTTTCTCAAAAAAAAAAAAAAAAAAAAAAAAAAAAAAAAAAAAAAAGAAAGTGAAACTAATTGATTAGACCTTCTAGTTTCTTGAATAAGATTTTCTTGTATTAATCATATTTTTATTTTTGAAGAAAGGAGGCTGCAGAAGAAGCAAAGAAGAGAGCCCAGCAGGCTGCTGATGTCATGGCAAAAGTTCAAAGGTCTCAGTGGTGTCCTCCTCAAGCATCCAACACAAGTATTCTGGACATTCAGAGGAGTGAACGAGAACAGGTATTACTGTTAATAAAACAAATTAATTTATATTTTTGTTCTTTGATTCTCATTACTACTTGTTGGTACCTACAACTTAAGGTTTGAGGTCTTAGATTTGTTTTATATGAGGTTGAGAATTAAGATGGAGTGAGTTAATAATGGAAAAGCTAATTGAGGGGTGAAAAGCAAAAGCACTGAAAAATTAAAATTATGAATAAAAATAAACAATATAGCGGGTGCTTGATAACCCAAGCCTAACCTTTTATGATTGAGGGAGCTCAAATTAAATATCTTTGTACATAAACTACAGGTGGATTCTTACTTGAAGTACTAAAGTGAAAGGTCTTACATGAGGTTTTTGATGTGTTAGTTTCTCTCTCTTCAACAGAACCCCCTTATAGAGAGACCCTTATAACCATTCTTCTTGTGGGTTGCCAGTTCTAATAGGTGAGGAGGTTTTAGAAACAATGACTTCCACATAGAATGTTGTCACTAATAAGAGCACCTGTCAGTCTGCTGACGACCAGTTTTCAAGGCAACTATTTGCAATAGCGATCTTCTCAATGTGTGAACTGGAATATTGTAATGCTTTTATTAGGCTTCTAAGCAGGGCTCATGCTTAGTAAAATGTAATATTTTAATGTTTCGCTGAGGCTTCTGACATCTTTGCTACACTAGTTTCTGAAATTAAAACGTGAAATTTGTAAGTAATTTTGAGTGATAAATTGTATTCTTACCTACTAAATTTATTTATATTTTCTTTTTTTTATATATAATTTCTTCTTTTCTCCTTTCTGCATAACTTACCATTACCATTGATAAGGACTCAAAGTAAATCTGATCATGATCAAGCTTTTAACTCATAAATACAAAATCTGGAATAGATAAAATAAAATTTCACGCAAATTTAATATTTTACTGTTAAATAGATATATCACATTTTTGATTTATGGTTTTTTTTTCTTTTCTTCATTTTTCTTATTATTAATTTTTAATAATACTTTTTAGAAACTAGTTACTGCAATACCAATGAAGAAAAGCTATAAGACCTTTATCGTGTGAGAGTGGTCGGGGTTTCGGCCAGGAAGAAAAAAATATACACCACAATTTGGAGTAATATTTTTTATTTATGCCAACGTTTCGGCTTAGCTAGTAAGCCATCATCAGGGCAGTGGTGTTGGGTGGAGAAATCTCCCCAGGGCGGTGTCTGTTCACATTGTAAACTGTTCAGTTTACAATGTGAACAGACACCGCCCTGGGGAGATTTCTCCACCCAACACCATTGCCCTGATGATGGCTTACTAGCTAAGCCGAAACGTTGGCATAAATAAAAAATATTACTCCAAATTGTGGTGTATATTTTTTTCTTCCTGGCCGAAACCCCGACCATTCTCACACGATATTCGAGACGGCCAACTAATCATCAACCATATAAGACCTTTAGTGAGTCTTGTAAATCCCTACCTAATGTAGAGATAGAAAAGTGTCCGGTATGCTTAGGAAGATGGTGGAAATCAGTTGTCTAGATGTATTGGTGACGATCGCTGAATCCCAAGATCTGCCTGAATCATTTATCCCTTAACTTCTTAGGAACCCAAAACAGATTTTCAAGTAGACAGAACTTCTCAATCAGGAAAGGTTTTCTGAGAAGTTTTAACACCTAAATCCTTACTGTATGTTCCTTCACCTCTGTTTCTATTCTAAAGAAATAATAAGAAAATTTTTGTATAAGCTTCATTACCTTTGCTACCTAGAAATCTAGAAAAAACATTAAGTCTGGTTACTAAAAACTCTTTTTTTCCCTGGAAGAATGTGGATTTAGCGTTATAGGCTAGAAGCTGCATTACTCGTCAGAAATATGACACAGTGATGGTATACCATGATACTTCTAGGAATTTTGCTCCTTCTGGAAAATCGAGCACATTTGCAAGAAACCTCTTGATGAAACCATGAAACCTATAAAATGTGGTCTCAGACCTCTATAGGTCCTGGTTTAGTGGATTTCGAGTTTCTGGATGAATAAGAACCAGTGATAACAATTTAAGAGCTCTTTATTTGTATCATTACCAAGCTTGGATCTTGTTGCTGTTGCTCAACTTTTCTATATAGCCAAATGGATTAGTGAAAAGGTGGAATCATACTTTAAAAATTGGCCCATCTTAAGAACTCCATATTGGGAGGACCCCAATTTGCACTTCTCATACCCGTTATGTAATATCTTCCACTCTTACAGACTCTCTCTGCAATCTGCTTATGTGTTCATCCATAAGAGAACCTCTTTAATCACCTTTTCTCCAGTGAGTTGCCTTCCTAACAAATCTATCACCTCAGGCCAATACCAAGTGCACTTGAAGTTGTTCCAGTTTCCTCTCTGGCAGAGATTATATAATGCGAAACACCTATAGTGGGGCACGAGAACGACCAACTTCTACGGTCATGCTCTGCATAATGCTATTTCCTCTCACAATCTCTCCAATTGATGTTCATCCCTCCCCATCAGGGGCCTCCTGATGTAAAACATCTTCGCGATGTTCAGGATTTTTTCATCTGTCAAAATCTTATTCCATTTAATAATGGAATTTTACCACTCCGTAACAATATTAAATCATCTTTCTTCTGATCATAGCCTTCTTAAACTGTCTCTCATTTCTATCCCTAGACAATTGCCACCAACCTTAGTAAATGGTCCCATTTACTGACCATTTTTCGAAACTATTAGAAGAGTCACTTGACCTCTGAATCCCCTTGAAAACCCACGAAGAGGAGCTAGATGATGGTTTACAGTTTCTTTCATGATCCAGCAGTGTCTTTGGAAGGCTAATTTAAAACCCAACTGTGCCCAATCCACTACTAATTCACCTGAACCCCTCTGCGATTCAATAAAAAAATTCATACTGGCAAAGCAAAAAGCTCGAGCCCAGTTACATAGGTACAGGCATCCCTCAGATCCTAGAGAGTTCAAGAAGCTATCCCATATTATCCCATATATCCCATTATGTAGGTGCTTTACATGATGGGGAATTTAATGCTTACCTGTCAAGCCTCTCAGCAGTAGAGAAAAAAATCCCTCTGGACTGTAATTTGTAGATTCTTAAACACCATGAACTTTCCGCCCCCTTGCATCAAGAAGATGGTTCCTGGGCCTCTTCCGACAAAGACAAGGCCCAATCTGTTTCTCTTTGTTCAACAGCGGGAGTGACAGAAAATTAAGGGAGTTCTTCAGAGAACGAATAGTAGTCAGGTGGGGCAAGGTTTGGGCAGTGCTGTTGAGGTATCAGAACTTAACTAGCCAAGCTCTCTCTACTTTTGATGTCACTAGATTTGTATGATATAACATTGTAATGTTGAAAAAACAATACCATTCCTAGTTGTCAATTTTTTTTTTTTAAATCTTTTGCTTTAATCGAAGTTAGAGAATGGCGTTAATTATTTGTCCTGGTTCGAATTGCTCATAATAAACAGTTCATTTCGATTCAGTATCTCCTTGACATCAATTCAGTCTCAGATGTAAAAATGCAAAGCGTGACATGAATGATGTTCAAGAATCTCCATGTTCATAGTACAGTAACTTTTGAATAATAATAGTAACTTTTTACTAAGGTAATAGTAGATAAAACAAACTTAATTTTATTATAAAATTTTCTTAGACCTTTCAAATCCTTCATAGTATATATTCACTGATTAAGAATTACTAGATTTTGAAAACATTAGTCACCCATTGAGAAAAAAAAAATTCCCATCTCTATATTTAGAACACTGCCATAATATTTTTGTAAGGTGAACTAATTGAAATTATGTTAAGGATATTAATTTATTAATGGTTTTGAGGAAACATTAACTCCATTCAGTTTTAGGGGTTTATTATGTTTCCTGTTTAAAATTATATTTATATTTTGATCAAAATTGTATAAACTCTGTGAAATTATAATATTGCATAGAAAATGTAATTGTTATAGGAGGAAATTCTCCTCCAATTCTTCGCACCATTTCTAGAGCCAGTTCTTTGCTCTAGTTTTTATTTAGGCTTGATGCTTTCATGGCTGAAGGCTTAATCTTTAAAGTCCAGACACTTTGGTTGTTGAGTGAACCCACTGCATGCTCTGGAGCTGAGCTACATCAAGGGTTGGTCCCGAGCATTCATCAATCAATGGGCTTTTAAGATAAGGTCTTCAGTCTTGGAAGCACTTGGCCTAAAATAAAAAACAGTGCAAAGAATTGGCTGTTACTTGTCCTCCTATATAAAATACTCACTACAAGTCAGAAATTAGTTATGAAATTATTAATTTTCATTAGTGGAAAACCATTCTAAATAGAGTATTAATTTTTACTTTCATTTTTTTAAGCAACAAATTTTACGAGGTCTTCAGCAACAGCAAGCTGCTCAACATCTAGAACAGCAAAATATGAATAACAAGACTGGGCTTCAGTTAAAATGGACTGAATCTTCTGCTAGGCCTCAGCCACAAGTTGAGTCTTTGGCTGAAATTCAAGCAGAGCAACAAAGGCAGTTTATGAAGGTATCAGCATTTAATTATTTTTAAAAATATTGTTCTACTAAAAACAAACTTTTTAAAAAAAAGTAGCTTAAACTTTAACTTTTTTCTTACTCATGCATTTGATATCTCTGCCATTATAGAATATTTAATTGTTATTCGATTAAAACGTACTTACATTGACAATGAAGACTGCAGAAAACAATCCATTAACTTCTCTTCTAATCTGTACTGGTTCAACATCTGTTCCAACTCTTGACTTTTTCACTTGATGATCTTAGACTTCATACATTTTCTAGATCCATTTTCATGATTTTATGTTCAAAATTTTTGGATTTTTTTTTGTGGTGATTATCCACACCTCCCAGTATTCTTGAAACATAATCCTTCTCTTTGGTTTCGATAGGTTTTGGCAGTCTTTGCTACTTCAAAAGTTATATCTCAAGCTGTGAGGTGTCAAGCAGCCATAGTCAATCTTTTCTGAGATTCTAACTCAGATTGAATTAATCTTACTAGGATTGTAATAATCCTCCTGTAAAGCGTGAGTTTTTGCCAGGTTGTCTAAGGTCTCTCAATTAATTTATCTGACCAGAAAGAGATAACATTTTTGGCTTTAAAGTAAATGGAGATATTAACAATTCCCTCGTTTCTAAAGTACAATCTTGTAAGGATTTTTCATGCCTAGAGACAATTCTGTTTTCTTGTGATGTGGTGATATTAGACCTTTTATAGGAAGTGTATTCTACAAACAACACAAGTAAAAGAATCTCTTAATGGCCTTCCAACACTTGCGTCTAGCTATTATTGGTGCTTTTCGGACTTGAAAGTGATCGACTCAGCTAAATGAGTCCTTACTTTCAAATAACAATTCTCCTCTTTTCTCCACTTGATAAAATCTTACTAGATTTTTTTTTTTTTTTTTTTTTTTTTTTTTTTTTTTGTAGAATGTTATTTTATATATTTTTAAATCACTTCAAATAGATTATTTTTTTCTTTATAGACACATCTGTTATTGATGGCCCCCTTGATTTTTAAAATTAAAATACATCGTGCTCCTTAAAGTAAAAAAAAAGTTAGCAAGTTTAAAATTAAAATTATTTATTCATATTTACTCTTAATGCTTATGAGAAATATTATGATTTATATTTGTAATTTATTTTATTATATTTTCATTATAATTCCTCTCGAAAAATCACTTTTATTATGCCATGCCAAAATAATGTCTTGGAATATGTCAGTTCATTAAAACTCTACTAACTCATCAATTAAATAGTTATTAAATAAGATCAAATGCCAATCCTGAACCAAATTCCATGACAATAATAATAGTATTAATAACAATTTATTAAAGGACTAGGAGACCAGTTCCTCTGACCAATGAGAGTTTCAATGCACTCCAGAAGTGCAAAAAGCTGTGGCATTGGAAATTTCTCATCAGTTTGTCAATGAGGAACTGTCTTGCTTGTAACACCTCTGATATAAGAATGGGTGCAGTTCTTCAGCAACTCAAGATTAATAATAGTGAACTTGCTGTTTACGAGGTTATTAAATTTATCAAGTAGTTTATTGAAGATAATTACTGGCCACAAACCACTCTTTAGTGCTTTTTTTTATTTATTTATTTTATTTTATTTTTTAAGAAACCTGATTGTTCTTCAGAAGTAAGGGTTAGATAGCTAACATTTCTCTACTGATATATCTACTGACATTTTTGTAATAATATTGCTGCTGATGATCTCTTAATGATTGATGTCTATTGTCTGACAACATGGCTGCTCTTTCAGCAGCTCAAAGAATAGAAAACTATGGTAAGAATAGTTACCATAGTTTTCTATTCTTTGAGCTGCTGAAAGAGCAGCCATGTTGTGGCCTCAGACCAAGACCATCTATTTGAGGCTTAAGTCTTTCAATATCTCACAAAACTCCTTGATATCAGAGAGGTGTGGATGACATACACCCCATGGTTGAATGGGTGTCTCGAGAGGTGCATCAGAACTTGAAAATTGCAATATTAGTACATCTTGATCGGGAGAGGAATACAAATCAAAGTTAAAAGATGACAAGACAAATATGGCAGAATTGGTTTATAGAGATAACCTCTTCTATTGCCTGGATAATCCTTACAAGAATCCTCAAAGCTAAGCAAATCTAACTTGGAATATAGTATATTTAATAACATCTTTAAAGATTAGGATCGATATTATCGAGTGAGAACTATTCATAGAAGACGCTCCAGCATAAAGATTCACCACTTTCTCGGTTGGAATGCTGTTCTCAAACCACTCATTCCCCCAGCCAGCCTTCATTTTGGCAGATCATTTCAAATCTGCTGAACCTAAGTTTCTAAGTATCCAGCCTTTTTTTTTTTTTTTTTTTTTTTTTTTTTTTTTTTTTTTTTTTTTTTTTTTTTTTTTTTTNTCACCTTTTGTTGAAAACCAATTCACCATCCTTCATCAGTGTGTAAGAAAATTTCTGATCAATCAATGCTAGACCCTTCATCATTCCAACAGGTGCACCTCAGTACCTTGCTGTATAAATGTTTTTATTTATTTATAAAGAATATTATTATATATTTTAAATTATTTTTGAAGAAACTTTACTTATTTATAGTCTCTACTTCTTTTATTTGGGACTCTTCGAATTTAACACGTTCATACCAGGGCCGATTTTCACATTATTTGCTGTGAGACCGACAAAAATTAATATCGCGCTTCATCTGACTGGGGGCGATTTTTGCCTGTTCAGACCTGCATACGCGTTGGGTTTGTTCAGTAGTACAGTAGGTGCTTATTGTGTAATTTGTGCCGTTTTTTCCATCCTGACCACAGATTTCTGTCAATAGGTATAACTAGGAAGGTGGCAAGAATGTTTTTTTAATTTTTGCCCTTATAAAAAATGGGTAGCATGAATAGGAAAATAAGTGATTCTGATGAATCTATAAATAGAAGCAAAAGGGCACTAAGATTATGGATACTTTCTTCCTCTTCAGATGAGGATTTTGTTAATATAAACAGTGAAGTGAACGAATATTCCACGGAAGAAGATTTGATGACTCAATCAGGGAATGAAGATAACGAACGATGAAGAATGGCAGGAAGTAAAAGAAAGAACTTCAGTAACAAATGAAGGATATATTTTATATGAAAACACTGACTGTAATGACCCTTTTACTTTATACAAACTATTCTTCATGAATTACATACTAGAGATGATTGTTGAAGAAACAAATAACTATCCTGCACAATGTATAAATAATTCTTCAAGTAGTACAATGCACCAACTGGTCTGGCAGTCTGTTACAAGAGATGATGTGAGTACTTTTATTGGCATATTGCTTATTATGGGTATAGTGCAATTACCAGAGATTAGATTGTTTGGTCTAACAATTATAAATAAAAAAGTTTCTACATTTTTCGGACAATACCACAGCTAGAACTGAAGATCGGTTGTACTAAATTCGAAACATTATTGTAGCAATTGTGGGTACCTTCAAAAGTTCTATTAAAACTGGCAAAAATGCCCTTATCAATAAAAGTATGGTTCTGTGGAGAGGACGTCTAGGTTTTTGTCAGTACATCCCAGGTAAGTGACATAAGTATGGCATAAAATTATACAAATTGTGTTTGCCTGAAGTCTAATCTTATAATATCAAAATTTATGCCAAGAAAAATGGAACGATCATTGAAAAATCACATTCTCATGATAATGAGATTACTAAATGGCTTATTGTTTGAGGGCCGCACATTATTTATTGATAGTTATTATACAAGTGTCCCTTTGGGTGAAGAAATTTTAGAGAACAATACATTTATGTATGGCACTAAAAATAAACAAAAAATTTCTATCACCGCAGGCAAAAAACAAAACAAAAACTTAATGGAATGATGAGTTTCGAAAATTGTTGCAGTGTAAAATTTCTGAAATGGACTGACAAAAGACCAGTATGCATGTTAACTGCCTCAAAGAATCACTGGTTTAAATTTGTTCAAGGAACAAATGGTAAAGTAAAGCCTGATGCTGTGTTTGATTATAGTATTGCAAAAAAAGATGTTGATTTATCAGATCAACTATTGAGGTATTACAGTTGTTTACGAAAAACCATTAAATGGTACGGAAAAACAATAATACAATTAATATGTGGAACTTCCCTTGTGAATGCTTGGTATATTCATAAAAGATGGGGGACTAAAAATATGAATATTTTACAATTTAGAGAAGTTATTATTGATCACCTTTTGGCAAAAAAACAAATATACTGTCATATACTGTGAAATAAACATGTTCTTCAACCATATGAGGAATCTACAAGCGAATCCAATAAATGCTGCAAGGAATACTATAAAAATTTAGAGATTATACTAACAAAACTACAAGAGTTGAGGTATTGAGGCATTGCAAGGGTCAGTCGGCACTTAGCTTGAAATGTTTTAACTAATGACACACATTACAATAAATGAATTATAAATAAAATAATATTGAATTTTTAGGTTGTTTTTAACGAATTGGAGTTATATTTATAATACTGTATTATTATGTTTATGTTGTTGAACAGAATTTATGTTTATGATATGTTATTAATTATAATTTTATTAATAATAAAAGTTTTCAATGAAAATACATTAAATTTTCAGCGTCTAATAGCACAATTGAATGCGTACCACCGGTGTTATGAGCCGCCTAATAAGACAATCTAGTGCGGGCCACCAGTGGTACGGCGCCATCCGATGAGACAGCCTACAGTAAAGTGGGCCATTTGTAGCCCGCGCCGGCGTGAACATTTTAAAGATGGAAATAACTAATTATTAATAAATAAAACTAAAAATAAGTAGCGATTTTGAAATTATTTATTCATATTTACTTCTAATTATTATTATTTGCGATTTATTTTATTATGTATTTATCATAATTCCTCTACAAAAATTCACTTGTATTGTACTGTTACGACCTACAGGTCACTAATAATTAAATCCAAAGATAAATTAAAGTTAATTTATTATCACAAATAATTACACCAACTAAATACAACATAATCTTAGAATCTACTGCCCTTACTAACTAATACATAAATAAAGAACTAGAAAATATAAACTTACTTATGACTAATAAATAAATTATTATGTACAAATAATAAGACCTCAAGGTAACTCATTAATCACTGTTGCTTATCACTTATCACTTCGGTGTTACCGACACTCCAAAGACCACAACCAGCCGACGCTTGAAACACGTCATCTGTCATGGAAATCCCTTACAGGTTTGGTCCTGACGCAACCTAACTCCCTAGTCTTTAACAATTCTATATCATTAATGAAAATCCACGGCTTATAATAAATGGTACTATTCATTAATTTAACAGTTATTAAATAAAACTATATGCCAATCCTTTAACTTTTTTAAAATTTAAATTATTACTACTATTATATAGTAGTAGCGAAATAAAATTACAATTATTATTATCATTATTATTATATTTAAAGCTTTATTATTAATTTTTGAAACAGTAGTTCCAGAAAGCAGACTACTTCTTAATAGTAATAAGTACTTGTGACCTTATGTAATGGGAACCTCGTTTCCGAAAGTGTTCAGCATTTTAAAATATATCAGTGCAAAGAATTTTAATTCTGTCACTTCTCCTTATCTGGATTTATTTGCTCCAGAAGTTTTTATCAGAAGTGTATTAATAATGGTTCCAGGGTGCCAGGTTAGCTCATGGAATTTATTCAGGTTTGCAACCCTAGTGCTGTAGGTTCTAATCCCACCCTGGGCAAGCTTGTCCTGGGCCACGGATGTTTAGAATGGGATGGCAACCTGTAGATTACACCTCCCTCCATGACTTTAGTGATAGAGATGGAAAGGGGGCTTTCCACAGTTATTATTTAAAGTAATAATAATAATAATGGCTCCTCTCCTCTCCCCCCCCCCCACAACTACTCTAAACAGTCTTATGTATATGTATGGTATGTGTTGATTTATCCATATTATATTAAAAAAACTAACATTTTTATTATTGCCAACCTTCTGGTCTGAATATCAGGGTTTCTTCAAGTTACACTAGTCATTTTTGGCTATAAAAAATGTACTAACAATGATTTCAAATTCATTACTATACAATTAATCCATGTAGATTGAGATTAGGTATTCAAATGTTTAGCCAATCTTAGCCACTGTATATCAAAATAAAAATTTTTTTTTGCTAGATTTATCTCATTCTTACCGTTACTCTAAGACAATATCATCCATAAAAATTAAATAATAGAAGAGAGTGATTTTTTATATTAATGAATTTAACATTTCCTCTGAAACTTTTTATCCCACTTTTAGGAAACTGTTTTCAGCGATTTAATTTTAACTCATTTCTAGAATGCATTGTGATAAAATATTTTCTTCAGCACTTAAATGTTAAGTAGTTGTAACATTAGATTATACATTAGTAGAGAATTTGTTCGGATCAGTCAAGGTTGATCCAAAAAAAATTATTATTATAAATTATCAGCTGACATTTTGGCTTATATTGTTAGCCATCTTCAGGGCTGTTGAAATACAACATCATAAGAAAACACGATAAAAACAAAAATATATATTATTTACATTATTATTGCATTAACTTAGCATAACCAAAAGTAATGTGATATGAAATGCTCCGGGAAACAATAACAATATGAGTAGAAAGTTCACCATACCTACCTATAATAAAGAGGAGAAAGAATATTGTCAATCTACATGACTGAGAGGTGAGGATTAGTAATCAGAAAACTTAAGATGTACCAGTGATGGGTGGGCTTTATGTTTCGCCAATTTATAAACAATTTGGACAATTTAGAAAGGAACAAGGAATTTTATAGATGGCATTGGTTGTTAGGTAGGTGGGTGTTAATAGATCTAAGTTTGTTATTAGTTGAAAAAACAAGTTTCAAGTAAGGAAAAGTTTTATTGAGGGATTACTTACTTTTTTCTGAAAGTTTAGAAATACAAGGGAGGGAAGGTGATTCTTTTAAGAGGGGGGCTTGGTTTGGGAAGTGGAAATGTAAAATTTGTTAGCAAGTTTTTATATGGTATGTATAGGGAAACCATTAGCGAGGAGGGTGTCTATCACACGTTCGATATTTTTGTTGTGGAATTTCTTTCAGCGAGTGTGAGTGATCTGTAGATAAAATTTTAGGCCAAATTTATTTTTTGATGGTGGAGTTGAGATATATTAAAATGTAGGAGACGACCTGACTAAGAATTGTCAGTGGAGTTTGAGCCATTGGTGTCATGGATGATAAGGCTGTCTAGAAAGGGGGGGGGGGGGTCAAACTCAATTTCTATGGTGAATTTTAGGCGGGGTTGATATTGGTTGACTGCAGTAAGGATTTGGGAGATTTTTCTGAATTAAGAATAAAGATTAGGCCATCAATATATTTTCTGAGGTACAAGATGCTGTTAGGAAAGGATGGGCTCCAGGAAGTCATTAATGGTATTATTGGATATAATGGGAGCATGGTTATTTCCTACAGCCAGACAATTAATTGTAGTCATTTCCTTGGTAAAGTAGAAAACCAGAAATAGATAAAATTGAACGGGACTCGAGATAATTGGTTGGGTAAAAGTAGCATGGTATTCTTTCATAAGTCAGAACAATTTGGAAGAAAGTCATCGTGTTTGGAGGAGTGGAGGTGGTTTGTAATAATGTTATTAACTCTAAAACATGCCAATCCCTCTTGTCTTCTGTAACAGTGTGACGGGAGTCTCAATATATGGATTCTAAATCAACTATTAATTTTGGGATTTTTGATTTAGAATCTTGTAAGGGGGACTGAGAAGTTGTCCTGAAAAGGAGGGGGGATATCACTGGAGGAGATGTGAACCCACTCTGAATTGCTTGTTGAGTTAGTTTTAATTTTGTTGCTGAGTGTTATGGCAGCTTAAAATCTTTTAATGGGCTGTCTTTTTATTGGCATTTGTGTGTTTTAAGGTATTTTATGTGAGAATTTTTGTTAGTGTGCTATATTAGTGTTAAAATATTCAACATTGTTATCCTTATAACATTAGAGATCCTTATATTAGAGAGATTTTAATTTGTTTACTTGAATTTTAATTTTATTAATTTTAGTTATTTTTCCTGAGATTTGGAGATTAATTAGATTACAATGTCAGTCGAAATGTCGGCATATAATACAAAGTACACTTTTTTTTAAATTGTATTTTTTATTTATTTTTTTTTTTTTTATCAACCTTGACTGAAACCCAACAAATTCTCTACTAATAATCTTAATGGTAAAAAAACTCTCTATTTTCTAGTTTATTCATTTTTCAAGAGCTTTCCATTATAGTTTTATAATATGTATATATATATGGTCAGCGCTTGTTTCAGCAATTGGAAAAGGAGAAGGAACGAGAGAAAGAGAAAGCAGCAGCTGTGGCAGCTGCTGTTGCTGCAAATTCAAATCAAACTCTAGGTTCATGGAATCAGGGTCTGGCCTGGGGAGGCTCTGCTTGGCAGGCACCAGGTAGTTTTTTAATTTTACTTGATATTTATAGGTGTTGATTGACACTGATTCATTATAACAGGATTATCTGGGCTCCCATTATTCTTAAATCTTTATTTTTAGTAAATAATCTATTTTCATTTACAATGAGTATTTTTTTTGTTTTTAACTGCTCCTTAAGTTTCATGTAAATTTCAAGATATGGAATTTGTACTCAAAAAATAAATGTTAATAAACCATATTTCCTCAAAAAAAAAAGAAAAAAAAAAAAAGTCTAAATTAGTTGGAGGAAAATATGTTTTAAATCTCAGGACAAGTGATCCAAGATCCTCCAAATTTCACTAAAAGCCATTCAGCAGTTTGGGGGAGGGGGTTTATGGAGGATAATAATGGTAAATTAAAACTATATATATATNTAGTAAAAAAAAAAAAAAAAAATTTGGTGCCTAGGATTTTTAAACCGATTTTAGCTGGATTAGAGGCATTGATTTTAAATATGAAATCAGTTTTCTCTATCAGCTCTACTTTTTTTAGATCAGTGTTTTTTAATATACAGTTCAATACAAAATATGCAGTTCTAAATCACATATATAAGGATTGGTTCCTGTGTATTTGCCCTATTGTCAGTATGTTGTCAAATTAGTTCCAGAGAAACCCACTAGATGGGATTGTCTGTGACCTTCAATTAGAGTTAAGGTTAGTTTGTGACATGGTTGATGGTTAGTTGGCCGTCTCGAATATCATGTGAGAATGGTCGGGGTTTCGGCCAGGAAGAAAAAATATACACCAAAATTAAAGATCCCATACCGATTTCCCAGCAGTCTAACGTGGTTTACCAAATTCCCTGTTCTGATAACAATTTTAGATTATACATTAGTAGAGAATTTGTTCGGATCAGTCAAGGTTGATCCAAAAAAAATTATTATTATAAATTATCAGCTGACATTTTGGCTTATATTGTTAGCCATCTTCAGGGCTGTTGAAATACAACATCATAAGAAAACACGATAAAAACAAAAATATATATTATTTACATTATTATTGCATTAACTTAGCATAACCAAAAGTAATGTGATATGAAATGCTCCGGGAAACAATAACAATATGAGTAGAAAGTTCACCATACCTACCTATAATAAAGAGGAGAAAGAATATTGTCAATCTACATGACTGAGAGGTGAGGATTAGTAATCAGAAAACTTAAGATGTACCAGTGATGGGTGGGCTTTATGTTTCGCCAATTTATAAACAATTTGGACAATTTAGAAAGGAACAAGGAATTTTATAGATGGCATTGGTTGTTAGGTAGGTGGGTGTTAATAGATCTAAGTTTGTTATTAGTTGAAAAAACAAGTTTCAAGTAAGGAAAAGTTTTATTGAGGGATTACTTANCTTACTAGGTAAGCCGAAACGTTGGCATAAATAAAAATATTACTCCAAATTTTGGTGTATATTTTTTCTTCCTGGCCGAAACCCCGACCATTCTCACATCATGTTAGTTTGTGAGTTTTCCTTGTGCAGAGAAGATCAAATTTGGCCATGCGTGTTGTGTTTTGGAAAGTTATAAACTTAACCTGAAACGTACTGTATTGCAGATTGTTGTCTTTTGTTGTTGAATAAAAATGAAAGGAGTTGAAGTAGAAGTTGTGTAAATAAATCTGTTGTGTTTTGCTACATAGGCGTAGAATACATGTTAAAAAAAAAGAAAGAAAAAACTTTCAGCAAATTTATAAAGAGAACTTATCCTGGATACTTTGGTGTTAGTCTTGGTGATCAGGATAAAACCTGGTGCCAGATGTGGTATCAGATCTGTAAAACTTGTGCAAAACATTTATGACAGTGGATTGACAGGAAAAGAAAAAGTTTGAAATTCGGTGCACCTATGGTTTGTAGAGTACTCCAAAACCACTTTAATGACAGCTATTTCTGGCTAGTAAATATTACTGGAATCAATTGAAAGAACTGTAGTAATTGAATTTACGCTGATTTAGTCTGCAAAACACCCGTTCTCTCACTCACAGCAAGTGTCGATCCCAACATTTCACCAGAGCTCTGTGAGGACGAGTATTTTTCCTCTGATCATCTCTCTGATACTAATGAAGGTGGCACTGATTATGAGGGGATAACTTTAATTCCTCCTCATTTCAACTAGGATCATTTGAATGACCTCACCAGAGATCTCGATCTGTCAAAAGAAGCTTCTGAATTACTGGCTTCCAGGTTGAACGACAAAAATTTACTGGAACAAGGAGCCGAAATTTCCTTTTACCGTACAAGAGAAATGGATCGCTGCCCTTCTTCTCTAAAAAAGACAATCTGGTATTTTGTCTTGAAATTAGAGGACTCCTGGAAAAATGGCTCTTCCTGAATATTTTCCAGATGATTGGTGCCTATTTATTGACAGCTCAAAGCGAAGTTTGAAATTTGTTCTTCTATACAATGGGAACAAATATAGTTCAGTACCAATTGCTCTCTTAATGATAATGAAAGATTATAACACCATAGCTTTTATCTTGAAGAAGATAAAGTATCATGAACATCAATGGGTAATTTGTGTGGACTTAAAAATGGTAAACTTTCTTCTTGGACAGCAAGGTTGCCTCACCAAATATCCTTGCTTCTTGTGCTAGTGGGATATCAGAGACAAAACACACCTCTGTGTTAAAAAAGAGTGGCCTAAGAGAAAAGACATGAACACTGGAGAAAAGAATGTCATTGTCATTCCCTCAGTTGTGCTAGAGTAAAACATCCTCAACTGCATATCAAGCTAGGAGGTTTGACTTTTTTATACTTTATTAGATAGCTTTTTCCTCTATCTTTGTATATCTTTATATAATAATAATAATCTTTATATAATATTTGTATTATATTGTATAGCATATTAACAAAAAATAATAATTTAATAATTATGTGTTTACTTTTTGTATTTTATCCATGGATTTAACTTAAAATAGTGTAACTTATATTTCACTAAAATGTTATATCTTAAAGATTTGAGCTGCTAGGCAAAAAGTAATACCATATTCTAAGATGATTTTAGTTGGGGTTCGGTCAAGGTAGATCCAAAAAACACAAATTTAAAAAATGTATTTTTTAAGAAAGGATTATCTGCCAACGTTTCGGCTTACATTGTAAGCCATCTTCAGGGCTGTAGAAATACAATGTCATGAGAATACAATAATAATTGAAATTAGTATAATAGAGAATTGCAATAATATAATGTGATATCAAGAGTATGAATGTAGAAAGCTATGTAAGAAAATTTAAAGTTTATGAAAAACAATTTGAAAAAGAACCAATTTGAAAAAAACATGCAAACAAACAACTTATTGACAAAAAAAAAAAAAATTGAAATATCATTAAAGCAGTAATTTGCCACACCTACCTATCATGAAGATGAGAGAGGACGTCCTGTCCCTAAGTTCACATTTCCATGACTGAACATTATGAATTTGTTTTGAGTTATGAAATAGAAAGGGGAGTGGGGGTAGCAGGTACAAGGCAGGCGGAAGGTGTAAATGGAAAGCGGCCTGTTGCAAGAGAGGGCAATAAAAGGACAAAGGAAAAAAAGGGAAGGGTATTATTGGGAATAAGTGACTTTGGAACTGAGAAAAATGTTTTGACAGGTTTATTGAGACGGAGGGTTGTTGGTTTTTAAAATGTTAAAAATGTTAGAATAAGTTGAGGAAATTTGTTCTATGTCTGTTCTGTCGTTAACTGGATAGTGTTGTAAGTTGATGTGAACGGTTTCAGACAAAAGACGTTTGTGTTGGTAGGGTTCAGTGGAAAGAATGGTTAAGCTGTCGAAGTCAAATGTGTGTGCTTCATGAAAAACATGTTTGGTGAGGGCAGTTTTTATTAGTTTATTCTTGATGTCATTTTTATGGTTATTAATTCTGCGGGAAATCGGGTTTTTTGTTTGTCCAATGTAAGAGCCTTGGCAATGTGGTGTGGAACAGGGAATTTTATAGACGACATTAGTTCTGTTAGGAAGGGGGATGGGGTCTTTGAGGATGGTGTAAATAGATTTTAACTTGTTATTGGTGGAAAAAGAAAGCTTGAGGTTGGGAAAAGTTTTTTTGAGGGATTTCTTAATATTTTCAGACAGATTTGGAATATAAGGAAGAGAACGGAAAACAAGGTCGTTATTTTGGGGGAGGGGGATAGTTGGAGAAGAGGAAATGAAAAATTCTTTAAAAAGTTTTTTAATGGTGTGGGTAGGGAAACCATTGGACAGGAGGATGTCAGTAACACGTTTTATATTTTTTCTGTGGAAAGTCTTGTTAGAGAGTGTTAGTGCTCTGTAGATGAGGTTTTTGGCCACATTAATTTTTTGATGATAAGGGTGAGATGAGTTAAAATGGAGGAGACGACCTGAGTAAGTATGTTTAGTATACCAGTCAGTGGAGATGGAACCATTGGTGTTACGGATGATGAGGGTGTCAAGAAAAGGAAGTTGATAATCAGATTCCTTTTCTATGGTAAATTTCAGTCGAGGGTGGTATGAATTAAATGCAGTAAGGATTTGGGGGATTTTTTCGGGATTGAGGATGAGAAAAAGGTCGTCAACATATTTTTTAAGGAAGAAAATGTCGTTGTGTAACGGGGGAAGGATAGAGTCGAGGAGGTCGTTAAGGGTGATGTTAGAAATATCGGGAGCAAGGTTATTTCCCATAGCCAGACCGTTAATCTGGTTGTAGTATTTACCTTGGTATAGGAGGTACCCGGAAGTACAACAAAGGGAAAGGGACTCTAGGTAAGCCGACCGGGATAGTGTAGTATGGTCACGGATGGTATTCCAATTTTTATCAATTATTTGGAGGGATTTGTCTATAGGAATGTTAGTGAAGAGGGATTCGGCGTCAAAGGAGCAAAGAATGTATCCTTTAGGTATAATTAAAGAGTCCAGCTGTGTTTTCAGATCAAATGAGTTTTTAATGTCATAATGGTTTTGTCGGCTCAGAATTTGTAAGGATGGAAGGAGAAATTTGCTGAGCTTAGATGCGGGAGAGTTAATATTGGAGACAATGGGGCGAAGGGGATTATCTGGTTTGTGTATTTTGTGAAGGCCGTAACATCTAGGTGCTAGAGAATTATAAGCAATCAGGTTGTAATATTTATATTTGTCTATGTGTGTTTCGTCACGTAGTTTTCTTATCTGGTTATTGAACTTTTTAATGAGTGTTGGTGTGGGGTCTTTGTTGTTGTGGGTGGGGGTGTGTATGTGGTTTTGTCTGAAAGTAAATTTTGTAACAAAGTAATACCATATTTGAATTCAGGGCATTAATTTCATAAGAAATAATTAATAATTTTTAGTGCAATGGAACAGAATAAAAAAATCTAACTGTCCCAGCCAGGACTCGAACCTGGATCTCCTGCTATCCGTGCCGGTGCATTTGCCAATCATGCTACCGGGACCAGTCTATTAGTTATTAAATTCCCCGCACTAGTGTCAAGAGTCTAACCTCTGAGGCCGACGAATATATCATCTTATGCTTGGAGGAGCTGACATTGTCAAGCTGTTTAAATGACTCTCGTTATTTATTTTTAAGTTTTAATTTTATAAATATTATTTTTTTGTGGTATTTAATCCCACGTAAATTTTAATAATTTATAGTGCAAGGGAACAGAATAAAAATCTAACTGTCCCAGCCAGGACTCGAATCTGGATCTCCTGCTTTGACCTTTATCTTAATCCCTTCATTCATAGGTAGGGAAAGAAAATTTTGACCTCTCCTCATAGATAATGGAAGTTTAGTAATACTGTAGAAAATTGTCTAATGAAAATTCACTGGGTCTTCAGAAATAGTGGGTTATATCTGACTAAAAAAATCAATCCACGAAAAAAATGGTTATGGCCTCCAGAGTAATATGAAACTGTTACTGGGCAAGAAACACTTAGTGATTTTCTGATTAGATAATTTTTATTTCGATGAAGTTATTCTATATTTTTCCCCTATAACTTCCCTCATAGTCATTCTTGAAAGTAAATAAATCTCTTTATGGATAAATAAACAGTAGATTTCGAATTATACAGATCGAGCGAGTCTGAAACTTATCAGAAAATACACAAATCCAGGCTATCCAGGAGATAAGGCTTTGAGATAATCCAAATGTAAGATTAAAGTAATTCTTCTTTTGCGAGGGCAAAGTTTCATTTATAATAAAGGGCCAAATTCCAAAGTAAATGTCTATATTTCACACAAAATACCTCTATTACACAGCTGAGCGCTTTTTTTTTTTTTTTTTTTTT